>NDFZ01004443.1:0-77392 GCA_002192655.3 Mamestra configurata
AGTTTATATAATTAGGTTAATATAAAATGTATAGTTGTTAGTTTTCCAAATAAATAAATAAAATAAAAGACACTTAGTTGACACTTCGCGTGACCCAAAGGCTAGCTTTTACGTTGGTCAAAGAATAAGCATTGCCATTCAACGTGGCAATGCCGCCAGTCTTTTGGGTACAGTTCCAGTCGACAGCGATGCGGATTAATTTTTTGACGCCATATTTTAGGGTTAATTTAGTTAGGAGTTTTTATTGTTATTTCTAGTGTATATAGTTAGTTAAGTATTTATAAAAACAAATATAATCGAAATTACGTAGGTATATGGAATTGTACTAGATCTTAGATAATTAACAAACAAATTACTTTAAAAAATTCTTGACATAACAAATGTTACTTGTTTTTGATATTATAAATTATTACCAGAAAGCCAAAAACAACTGGTTATTATAACAAACAGTCTGTAATAGACTGTGTACTCAACTATGTAACCTGCATTTAACAAATACAGCTAAACAAAGGCTTGAAATTACAAACCCATTGAACGGGTACGAAATTGAGGCTAAACACGTTAATAATTATTTCAACCATAGCACACTAGTTGCATAGAATAAAAATGTACAGAAGCGAAAATCCTGCACTAATTTCATGCCTGTATTGTTACTGAAATATCTCAAGTGAACGGGATACGAGTATGTATCTTATGTTTTATTCCCGAACATTTTCTATCCATGCGCCAAGGTTCATCAACATTCATGTCGTGGGGATTACCAACACGTTTTGCCAAAATGAAACTGTAACGGCATCACTGCCGCCACATGAAAAACTAAGAAGCGAAAATTTGTACGGCAACAAAAAGAACCGCAACGCCACTTATTCTGTCAGCGACGAACAACCAACGAAATCCTCACGCGCAAGCAAAGCTTTTCGTGCGATTTGAACATGTACAACAGTCCGAATATCAACTAACGGGCAGTTGCCCACCAGACACAACAACCGTCTGGTCGGAGGATCCTCCAATTTCAAGGGAGGTATGCGAGACTTTACTCTCTACCCGCCCAACAAATGCCACGATTTCTTTCGATGCTCGTCGTAGATTTATAGAACTGGGTTGTCGATTGTTTTTTCAACTTTTTGCGCAGACATAATTCTGTATCGTGTGAACCAGTGAACGCACTATTAGTCGTAGCAGATCAGCGCGGAGCGATGGGTGATTATTTCGACAGCATCTCGGTGTCGAGCTGCTAACGAAATATTATAGAGGTTCGCGATTATTTCAGCAGTGTGTCGCTTCTACAATATTATTTACTCTATGTCAATTGTCATCAGTTTACATAGGGAATCGGTCGAATGGGCCTGCAACGGCGGGTGTACGTGTCATTAAATATTAGTGGCCGCGATAATTGAAAACGTGCTGTTTAGGGTTAGAAATGTGTATAGGCTAGGCACAATAGTACATGCACCTTTTTTTTTGTTTTTTTTTTAAGGTTGGGTAATCATCAAATGACTTCGTCCGCTCTGGGTGGAGCGGAAGGGCGTGTCAGACTCTTACTGAATAAAACCCATCCGTGTTCCTTCTATAGCCCTTTGCGTTCCAGTGCCGCGGTGACTCTTTCGAACAAATTCCGCAACCCTGGCAGGCTCTGGCCCGTCTTCCATGCTGACATCTCATTGAGGCGCGCGTGAAACACAACGCTCTATCGACCCGGACCTGGTGGTGATCGGACAGCAAGCCATAGTTTAATTCCCCCAAGCCCGTTCCATCATTAGACCATAAGACGTAAGGCGATGCACCACCGGTACATGGTGGGTATCCCACCCACACGCACAAAACGTTTTGGAAACACATTCATTGTGCGTACAGTTAAGGAGTAGAATTCCCTGCCATAGTCTGTGTTTCTTGATAACTACAACCTGGGAGTCCTTAATTCAAGAGTAAATAGGTTACTTCTGGGCAAGTCTTCATCCGTTAAGACGAGAAAATGTAACAAACAGTCAGACAGGCAGCTAATTTTTCATGTATAATATGAATAGAATGGATATAGGTAACAGCCGAAAGATATCCACTGTTGGATCTATATCCAGCAGTAGACGTCTTACCTACGTCTACTTACGTGGCTCATGCGTACCCCAAAGGGGAGGGAGTTTGCCATAATTGCCACACTTGGCAGGCGGGTTGGCGATCGGCGATAACAGTGTAGCGTAGTTCGACCACATCATCGCTTACTTTCAGGTCTATCAATAGTAGTAAAAAAAAAAACCCCGAATCTGTGATCTTAAGCTACAAGTATAATAATGACGCGGTATATACTAACTTATTTGGATACCGAGTAAAAACTCATTTAAAAACAGTATTAAAGTTAGTCTTATCGCAAACCGAATCTCGTGTAGATTCGAAATAAATAAAAAATGCAAATTCAAAGGAATGCAATTTAAACTAAATACAAAATAGTCATAACAAAAATCGTGTTTGCTAAACATTAGACTTCGGAGAGAATTGACTTTGTCTAACTAGTTCGTGAAGATATGGTTACTGTGCAAGCGTGGAGATTTTGAATAACTCGAAAGTACATTGAGAAACAAGCCAAGACGCAAATCGGCAATGATGCACTGGTTGGGACAATGCTCCACAGCCTTAAACATCGATGCCGAGTTGCCATTCCATCTTGATTAAATGGTTTGACAGTTCACCTCGTGATCACTTCACCCAAGCGTTCATTTCGACTTGTTTGCAGAATCGACCGGCTGTTCACCTCGTGATCAATTCACCCAAGCCTTCACTTCGACATGTTTACAGAATCGACCGTTTCGGTTAAACTTCGCTGAGTGTGCGTCGGAATTGCACAATCGAATTCCGCCTAGCCGTTCCATCGTCGGAATACAAGACGTACAATGGCGGACATCCCACGCACACGCACAATACGTTTTGGGAATTCTTTAATTGACCGTACAGCTAAGAAGTGGAATTCCCCACCGAGACAGCACGAGTTTTAATGCGAAATACACTTTCGTTAAAAATCCGAATGAAAATCACAAATCGCTATAACTCGGACCATGGCCCCTAAGTTTATGGTAACATTACCCATAAAATTGTGTCAAATTGCATGAAGACAGAACATGTATTACTCTGTTATTACTTGGCTTGTTCTTGAGAAATGTTCGCCAAAGGCTCAGACAGGCACGATGCGACAATGTGACAACTATGCAATTTATTTTTATGGTTCGTCCGGCATATGGCAAAATGCTCATTTTTAACCGACTCCAAAAACGGAGGAGTTTCTTTTCCCATCCCAGGGAAATCGAGGGCAACCCTCAAATTTTAAAGTCACATACTATGTTTTTCATATACTTTCTAACGCCATTCAGATAATTGTACCTGGTAATCACCATCTCATCTTGCTGAGCTGATGGTGGAAGGTATAAGGCAGGATCCCAGGAAAAATGTTTGTTTAGCGATATTTTCGCCAATTGTCAACCGATTTGGATGATTCTTTTTTTATTTGGAAGAGTATTTTGTCCAAACTGGTCCCGTTTCAATTTGGTAAAGATCTGATGAAGAACTTCGGAGGTAGGCAACGGAACTCTTCAATAAATGTTAGCAAATCTCCCGGGATTGCTGAAATCGCATGTCTGTTTTTTGTTTACACCAGTTCATGACATAATATTACGCCGGTACCCTATGAAGGAAACAAGTGCGTACCGCAGATGGAAACAAATCAATATAAATTAACATGATTTTGGGGTTATCTATTTGGGCATAACTTTATTGTTTACTAGCTGTTGCCCGCGACTTTGCTTGTATGTCGGCAAGTAAAATGATGTTGCTAGGTAAGCATTGCTTGACACCTCTTTTTTTTTTTTTTTTAAGGGATGGGAAATCATCAAATGACTTCTTCCGCTCTGGGTGGAGCGGAAGGGCGTGTCAGACTCTTACTGACTAAAACCCATCTGTGTTCCTTCTAAAGCCCTATGCGTTCCAGGGCCGCGGTGACTCTTTCGAACAAATTCCGCAACCCTGGCAGGCTCTGGCCCTAGCGGGCCCCGTCTTTTATGCTGACATCTCTTTGAGGCGCGCGTGAAACACAACGCGCCATCGACCCGGGCCTGGTGGTGATCGGACAGCGAGCCACCCAACGCTCGCCGTCCGCAGGCCCGCGCCTACGGTGGCCGGGGATCGCCCTGCGACTCCCGACGCCCGGGGCGTCTTCTCCTGTAGCGGCGGTTGGGGCGAAGGCCTTGCCTTTCCCTCGCGCGGCCCGCCTCCTCCTTCGCTAGCATTACTGCTTCGCAGAAGGAGGTGACCGCTTCCCAAGCCTCCTCGCTCCGGACCATGTATTCAACCAGGGCCGGACGCGAGAGGTCACCGCCGCCGATCGCCTCGACAAGGACACGGCGTTGCTCAGCCCAAGCAGGGCAGACCTCCAGCCAAGACGACCCTGCCCCGGGACACCGCATCCCCCGTCGTAAGGGCTCTCACGCGCATGATGGCGTCCACCGTTGAGCGCCCCGTGCGAAAACCGAACTGGTTCTCCGCCAGATCCGGCCCCATCCTCACCAGGTGCCCGACGAGGCGGTTTGCAATGACTCTTTGCAAAGGCTCCGTTCTCCGTACTTAGACTCCCATTCGGTTCGTTGTGCGTATGTCTCCTGGCTAAGTTAGCCAGCCTAGATCCGTCCTAATGCACAGAAGCCTCCTGGGTGATTCACAGGTTTTGCGGAGTGACCTCACAGGAATGGACCCTTTTCGAGGATTTGTCACGTCGGGAAGCCACGGCCTCACTTCCAGGCGACAGTTTCCTCAGCGTCGAAGCAACCTCTGCATATTGGGCTGTCTGTGGTGCCTAAGTTAAAGGGTTGTTTTTTCCCTGTTTTTATTCGGAGGTTATTTCTACTTAAGCTGATAAGTGGTTTAGTTAGTCGCGTGCCAAGCCTATGCTTGACATAGCGGTTTTTGACTACTTGCAATCTATAGCCCGTGAACATTTATTGTCATGAAGTTCAGTTGGAGGCGAATTCATGTACGAAACTATTAGAAAGGAAGTAGGAGGAGTAAGGTCCAGATTGTGATGATATATCTACACAGATGTACATATATATCTATATATTATATGTTAAGATGTATAGATTGATTAACACTTGACCAAAACCGGGAGGAATGGAAGGAAGAAAGTGAGGCTTCTGCCCTTGCAGTGGGACACAACAGCTAAAAATCAATAAATAATGATAATAATATGTACCTAATTTTAATCATTTTAAAAGTCGGGCTGTATTACGGTGCAATCACACTGTGGTCTAGCGATGGTACTCAGAAACATTGATTGTGTAGTTAGGTTGATCCGAAGTGCACTTATATATTCAATGTACTCTGTGAGCGCTTTTTTTTAAGAATTGGAAATCATCAAATGACTTCTTCCGCTCTAGGTGGAGCGGAAGGGCGTGTCAGACTCTTACTGACTCAAACCCATCCGTGTTCCTTCTCAAGCCCTTTGCGTTCTAGGGTCTCGGTGACTCTTTCGAACAAATTCCGCAACCCTGGCAGGACCCTGTGAGCGCTGCGCTCGATGTGTCGTAACGCAGAGAAAAGATGACAAAATTTTCTGTTCAGGAATCTTCCACATATAAAAATTTAATGCGAAACATTCGATGATTGTGTTGTTGGAATGCTTGACACTGCACGGACTTGTATGTTTTGTCAATATTGCAGAAATAAAAAAAAAACCGGCCAAGTGCGTGTCGGACCACGCACAGTGTGGGGTTCCGCAGTCATCCGCCTCCTTAACTATGTCAGAAAAATAGTAAAATGTACTTCACTATTATTAGATTACAAAGTTACAAATGCTCTTGGTTTTAAGTCATTTTCTATGGAATTATTAGGATTTTTTTACTGACACAGTTCCATTTTTTAAATTGGTCGACGATTACTCGTTAACTTGTAAAGCCTATTTAGTTGTGATAGTTTTCCTTTTAAATTAATTATATATGCTACTACCAAGATTTCTTTTACCCGTCTCCAAAAATGACCCTAACAAAAATTTGCACTTTTAGCTGAATATTTCGCAAACGGAACCTTGTATGGAAAAATGGTTGAATCGCCACTTTACATAATAGGTACTAAAAAAAAGTATTTCAAGATTTTATTCTACCACTTTGTCGGCATGATTAATATGTACCATACCAAATTTCAACTTTCTAGCTCTAAACGTCTCTGAGCTAATCCGCGTCCGGACAGACAGACAGACAGACGGACATGACGAAACTATAAGGGTTCCTTGTCGATTACGGAACCCTTAAAAACAGTTGCAGTTTTGATAAAAAGTAATTAATTTGATTCTCATGAGTGTATAAAAATCGGACAGTGGCTATTAATAAATTTACTTATAAAAAAAAGAAAAAATATATACACGTTTAACAGAATAAACGCAATACCTGAAAAGGGGTCATTGTACTCATCGTTATGAACAACTCTTACTATGGGACCAACCCCGGAATCGCGAAAAAATTCAGTTGTTTATTGCATTTTGTTTGAATTATGCGCATATAAATGTATGGGGTAGCCGATTTCTTACAGGATTTCAGTGTTGATCCCATATTTAAAAAGTTGATAAACGTTGTTCATGAGAGTCTAGAATCAATGATGAGTACGGGAGCACCGGGTTAAACGTGCCAAGGGCAAGTTTTTCCGATTTAATTTAACAATGAATCGGCCAAACTAAGATGTTGCCATCGGTGCGCTGCAGCTTTACGTTGTATGACAAATTTAATTGATATGTTTATCTCTTTATTTCTTAAATCATATTTCAATCGGAACAACTTCCCCGCAGCACATTCAGCCCCGCTCTACCCTACAATGACCCCTTTTCAGGTATTGCGTTCATTCTGTTATACGTTGTATATTACGTGTACGTGTGTACATGTTTTATAGTCTATGGGCCAAGTGTTTTCGCCTCGGGAGACCGCAATTTTTTGTAATTACATACTTAGTATTTTAGCGGTCCCCCGACACGATGACGCTTGGCCCAAAGAATCGAACCTACCTATATTAAACTAAAAGGATCAATACATTTAATTTTTTACTTTATCAAGTTTTTTTGTCGGAGTTTTAAAAAAAAAAAAATCTAATTTTTATTTCATGCTACTTAAACTTAATTTACCTATAATGTACTAAAAGCTAAATAAAAATAATTCGTTAGGTCCTAGGTACCAGTCATCACTCCACTTTCCTCATCAATCTAGGGCATTGATCAGACAAATATTAGTATATACATTTATTTTATTTTCATTTCCTTAGTTAATATTCCTCATTCCCTTTCAATATAGTGTGCATTATTCTACTTGTCAAGCCCTTTCATTTGATACTCATATTGAGGCAGGTGTGATAAAAATATAGGTAATTCGCTATTTTGTGGTGGTGGCCATCTTGGTTTTGAAATTTATCATAGTATTTAGTATTCTACTAGTTAAGCCCTTTCATTTGATACCCATATTTAGGGAGTTGTGAAAAAATGTGTAATCCGCCATTTTGTAGCGGCGGTCATCTTGGACCGATTTTCATCAAACATAGCTAAGAACACTCCCGACTAATTCACCTTTTAAACAAAAACAAAAAAAAACAAATGCGGTTCATTCGTTCGAGAGCTACGATGCCACAGACACACACACACACACAAAGAAACGTCAAACTTATAACACCCCGTCGTTTTTGCGTCGCGGGTTAAAAATAAAAAGAAATGGTTTGGCGATAAGATTTTTAATTTAATCATAGTAATCATCAGAAAAAACGAATCTGATAAGTTCAGGACTGACTGTGGTTGTTGTCGGCGAACATTTTCCGTTCCATAATCTTTGCATTTGTCCAGGACAAGGTTTGGTGTAAGTTATGAAGTAATACGATAGCACTACGTCACACATGGTGGCGACTGCGATCAGCAATAGGAATGCTCTCATTGTCGCGGCTCTTGAAGAAGAACTGGAAATAAGGTATATTATTAACTACACAATCACCGTTAATTCATTAATATAATAATAATAATATAATATCTTGGGACAACTCACACACGGTCATCCGATCGCAAACTAGGCAGAGCCTGTGCTATGGCAACCAGACAACTGATAAACATACTTATATATTTCTAAATACATACATACATATAGACAGATTACACCCAGACAAAGAACAAATGATCATGCTCATCACACAAAGATTTGTCCTGGGTGGGAATCGATCCCACGTCCAGTCAGTCCAGTTCCAGTCAGGGTCACTAACCACTCGACCAACAGGCCAATTATTCTGGTTTTACATGTAAGGTCATGTCTCATAAATAATGTAAATGTTTGCATGCCGAATAGTAAAATATGGCTGAGCTTTGATGTATCATAACAACTATCTATTATGTATATATTTCCCATATTTTCAAAATTAATTTAGAATAAAAATTATAACGTCTTGTTTTCTTCCAAAAACCTGTCCTAAAAAATCAATCCACCAATAATTATTATTCCGCGTCAAAAATCTGTAACATATTTCTGCAGAAAAGTCTAAATCAATCCATTTTATAGATCAACTAGTTGCCGCCCACGGCTCCGCCAGCGTGAATAATATAATATTAGTGTGATGATGTGATGTGATGTGATTAATGTGATGTGATATGTCGCAGCCATATAGTGTATCACACGCCGTATAACATAAGGGCGTGACGGATTGAAAAACGCCGCTGTTATTTATAATGCGGCTGTCTCATGTTCAGCCGGAATGCGGTAGTGAAACGTTCTACAAAGCGGCGTCCAACGTTAAGCCTTAAGTTATATACAATATGGCTGCGACATACATAGGTCGTAGTAATTTATAGTCGCATGTCGCATTTATGAACCATGCACCAAGTTAGCCCAGTCAATCATCGCCAATTTGATTTTAGTTTACAATTGCGATGCATAATTATACTACCACGATTAAGAAGTAGACCCTTTAACAAACAAAGACTGATCGAAATATGTATGAAGTGCCGCGTATTGTCATAGAACCACCCAGTGACGTGTATATATGTAGATTGCGTCATTTTCTAACATCACGGTGCTGAAAAACGGCGCAAACACTTTAGGTACTAATCGGTAGCAAAATTGTATTTTTATGTTGCCATTTCTGAGTGCAGGCAACGCGTCCATAGTTTATACATATATCATTGGTGCCACCATTATATTTAGGGCCTGTTTCATAATGTCCCAATAGCCACTACTTAGTGAATAAATTATAAAACGTGAAAGAATTTGTACGAAATTATCTGCCTAGTAAGTTATCGGAAACTACTCGTAAATCATACCTTGGATACTAAGATCTATACTCTATCCGTTTAGGTAGTTAACTAAAGGTAAACAATCTTGATGTAACTTTTTACTTAAAAACTCAGTTTAAAAAACCAAAGTAAATACAACAGTAACGAATACTAAATCAATTGAACCATAAGTTTGAAAAGTAGTTTATTTGTTTAATATGAATTTGTGTAAAAAGACACATCAAGATTGTTTACCTTTAGTTAACTACCTAAACGGATAGAGTATAGTATAAAAAGCATTGTATTAAATTATTTTTAATTTTTAAAATGCTAAATCATGTTATTATTGCGTAGTTTTAATTGATTTTTTATAAATTTTCGTGTGCGTGCAACTCTGTAGTATAATTGTTGACTCTCTGCACGTTTTGGTATTAAATAAATAAAATGAAATAAATTTATTTCAGGCATAGCCCATAATTATCACATGAATACACTTTAAACCACACAATAAATAAATACAATAGAATTGGATATGTCATGTCAAATTAAACCAGCTCACAAATACATTGATTAAATCACAATTAGTCAGTAGTATGTCGAAAAACGTGGTATGAGATGTCAAAGTTTTGAGATAAATTAAATAATATTTTATTAATGATTGATTATGTCAATTGATAAATTATTGATTTGATAAATTCATTTGTAATAACTGTTAGTGCAGAGAGTACATTAAAATAAATAATTAAATTAAATTGACATACATCTCGGTCGGTCATCTTGTTGTTGGTGATTTTTTTTAAATTTTATTATTTTATTTGTGAGGGACAAAAACAGTTACATGCCAAGCTTAACTAGAGATTCTAAAATTAGTACAATACTTAGGAACACATTCTATTCCATAGTTATGTTACTACACATGTAACCCACAAAATTTGTCCACGAATTCACAAAAAAAAATATTAAAAGAATGTTGTAATGATGTTTTTAACAGTCTTTTACTCACCATGGCAGTACTAATGAACGCTGTCTGTGCATATATGCGTCTTTTCTTAAAAATACGGTAATCAACACTCGAGGCAATAATCGATGAGAAAAATAATATAATATTAATAATTACCTTTTAAAAATAACTTGTCCCGGGACGGCACAATAGGCACAATACACGTGACTGATGATCACTAAATACAAAAATGCCACCGTATGTTGTTTTGTCATGTATTATATACCAGAAGTTGTTACCTATAATGACGCTTTTAGTAGTGAATAATGATATTATTCAAGCACTAACTACGTAGTTACAGTTAAAAGTAAAGCAGGATAACCACAACCGAAAATTGAGTACTTTGAGTGGAAACCGATCAATTTACCAATTTTTTTGTTCGAATTTCATTTAACCGAAAACTATTGGCATTATTTGGTATATTTTTAGATCATCGAAGTATCATGTGTCATAGGTATTTTACCGAACTATCAAATATTTTTCGATCTTATAATACGTAACCAACCTGTTGGTACTCAAATGGTTGCCGAATAGTATTTTTCACGCCGAAAATGATAAATTATAGTATGCCGAACCTAACGTAAAGTAACTCATTATTGTCCTGAGGCAGCTCAGTGGTACAGCCGGGTATTAATATACTGAATTTCGTTATAACTCGCTGGTCAATTTTACATTGCTGGCTGTATGTGTACTTAAATATGGTTGATAAATTGATATAAAATGTTTTATTGTTAAAGCGAAGGCATTAAATAACTAAATAATAATTAAAAACCTATTATTAATGAACGCCAACCTAACCAAATTAATAAAATACCTTACATACAGGGGACTATCAATTAACAATTTACTACAAACCACCAATATTGAAGAAAGTTTAGCCAAAGGTCCAAATTGCTTTTCAAGTCATTTTTATTGAAACGGCTGTTCTAACTTTTAATTAGATTTTTTCTGTATAAATAAGTTATAATAAATGAGCGATTGTTGTCACCGATGAGGGTTACCAGAAAAAAAATACACCAACAGCTGTCAAAACACATAGATATTCTACAAAAATTGTTCAATGTTTATTTTGAATATATTTATGTTTAATTCTCAAAATGGATAATGGACAAAAGAGGCTGGCTGAATTGAATCATGAACTCAAACGCAAAGGTGCAAGAAAGTGATTCTTGCACCTCTGCCTGCCTTGAGTTCAAAGAAACACTAATTTAAATGTATTTTTCACATACTGTACATGCTTTCTGCATTTTTTATATTTCTGAGTCAAGCTGTAAATAAATATGATTCCTGGGTTTTTTATGTTTCAGATTGAATGACTATAATAGACTGCGCCTGCGGTACCTACAATGTTGCTGTATGTGTCCCGACTTCATCACTTCGATCTTCGTCCCGACTTCATCACAACGAAGGTTGAGGAGATCGTGATGTGAAATCGTCAAATGACTTAGCGGAAGGGCGTGTCAGACCCTTACTGACTAAAACCCATCCGTGTTCCTCCTAAAGCACTTTGCGTTCCAGGGCCGCAGTGACGCATTCGATCAAATTCCACAAAGGTAAGTACACAACATAAATCACAACATAAATCAGTTTTGCCTTAATAATAGGGAAATAGTTAAAAATAAATAGTTTACCTCTCAAATAAATCTGCTATTCTCTAAATATGACACATTCGGATTTTTTGAACAAATGTAATTTTTTCAAATGTATGAAAGATACAGGAAAAGGAGAAGTTCTTGTCCGTTCTTCTCCATAAGAATCTACCTTTCCGAATGGACAGTAGAGTCACTTTATTAATTTAACACAATTATTTTATTGAACTGTAAATGATGACGTTCAAAAGTGCCGTTTAATGGCCTAATTGAAATAAACGTTTTCACTTTGACTTTGACTTTGAGAATGTACAAAACTAACCCAGATCCGTGGCAAATGATTTATGTCTCAGATAATAGTAGTACCTCGTGGCTAAATAATAACAGCCGCATAGTCGATCTTTAAGGTTAAGCAACGCTTGCCGAGGTTGGTCTGTGCATGGGTGACCATCTTAACATAGCGAGACTCCTCCGTGCCTCGGAAAGCACGTTAAGTCGTTGGTCCTGGCTGTCATTTGTAGATCTTTGGCAGTCGTTACGGATAGTCAGAAGCCAGATAATCTGACACCAGTCTTGCCAAGGAGTACCGTGTTACCCAGTTAATGGGTTGTGGAGGTCTGGTAGGCAGCCGCTCAACGTAAAATACTGGAAGCCGACCCCAATATAATTGGGAAAAGGCTAGGCAGATGATGATAATAGTAGTAATAGAATATACTACCACTATCTCTGTAACTGGTGGCAAAATTTTTTTTTCCTGAAAATGTATGTTAGGCGTTCTTCACAAAAACTCATTTTGGTTCAAAATATTCATGATTATTTATGTTAACGGATGACATACAAGGATATTACTTAACTGTGACGTAACAATCGTGGTAATCAATTGAAAGTTGATTAAAATAAATACTCAAATTATTAAGAATTTAGATCACTTTTTAACCGACTTCAAAAAAAGGAGGCTATCAATTCGAATCTTTATGTATATTTTGTATATGTTCAAGGCCCATAACTCCGTTATATGTTGACGGATTTTCAAAATTCTTTAACGAAAGAAACTGAACTAACTGAGTTTTGTGAAAAATAAAAAAAAATACAAAAAAATACAACCGACTTCCAAATAAAAACCACTATTTGTAGTGGTTTTTATTTGGAAGTCAGTACCAAAAAACGAAGAAACCACACCGGAAACACCGATTTATTATTTTCACCAATGAAATGACTCACGCTTTTGAAAATCGCCTCATCAAGCCTTTTATTTTGATACCTCACAATGTATGAAATCACAAAAACTACGATGACGCTTTATCCGCAAACTTGTTTTTTTTTTCAATATCCTTATAGCCTGCGTCACTCAGTGTGTCACAGCGAATCTAATGATTCCTGATTTATTAAAATCCATAAAAACGTTAAGGCTCCAGGGCTTGGCAAAGAAAACCTACCTTCAAACTTATATAAGCAAAAAAAAAACATGTTAGCCAATAGATAGAGCGATGGTGACGGTATATAATTTTATTCGTTTTACTCTATAATATGGGATATAAAACGCTTGGGAGCTGGGTTAAATTTCTAAGGACCATGATTCGTCTCCTTTGAGTGGGAAAAAATTTTCATGCGAACGTTCGGAACCCCAAAAATATTCAAGTTTATCTGCACTTTGTTTTTTTCAAGTAGGTATCAAACTAAATTATTGAATATAAGTTGAGGTAATTAAATATTGCCATTTCACTACATTTACAAAACAAAATTGGCAGTATTCATCTGCATCCAGCGTGACTGGAATCCAACCCAAACATACAGGAAAAGGATACGCAGATGATGATAATAACTCAGCAGTTTGATCCTCTTAAATACACGTCAATATCTCACACAAAAAAAAGATATAATTCTAAAGTAAACGCTGTAGACTTATAAACGGAACTATGGATGGCAGCACAGATGTAACAATGTCAAGTATTAGTTTTTATTATTATTTTGCAACACTAGATGGCATAGTCTACGCCGCCACAGTATAAGTATATACAAAGTATAACAGAATGGACGCAAAACCTGAAGTCAGCTAGGAAACACCGGCCCCATCTAGATTAATTTGACAAAAAAATATTGACTTGTAAAAAGTTACCTTCTTGTAACCTATTAGCAAAACTAAATAGAGTTTATCGTTTATGGAAAGGACTCATTATTTTGAAAAATTTTTACGATGGATTAGACCCCAAAAACACAAAAAAAATCAGCTTAGCAGTACATTTTTTCGAGTTATGCACATGTAGCGGCATCAATGCGGCCACAACAAAATGTAACGAAGCGAAATTAGTACCGTAACAAAAAGAAACGCAGCGCCATCTATCCCGAGAGCAGCAAACTACTGAACGGAATCCTGAATAGCGGTATTAGAGTTTTCCGTGCGATTGGAACATGTACAACAGCCCGTATATCAACTATCGGGCAGTTGCCCACCGGACACAACAACCATCCGGTCGGATGATCCTCCGTATTCAATGGAGGTTTGCGGGACTTTGCACTCTGTACCGCATACACATAAATGTAAATATACACAAAAATGTATGGGGCAGTCGATATTTTTTTCGCGATTTGATAATTGGTTCCATAGTGAAAGTTGTTCATAATAATGATTATAATGGCCCTTTTTCCTTTATACTGTTACACCCTGTATGTGGCGTGCAAGATCCCTGTAGGAAAGGCATACAATTTTTTTCGAAATTCAAAATCAACAAAGAATCGCATCGAACAAATGAAAATGTTCGGCTGTTCTATAAAAACAAAGATGGCGGACTTGAACGAACGCAGCTCCTCCAATAAAATGCTAATAACAAAAACTTCAATTTCAGTATTGAAATATTGAGAGCTGGAGCGCCTAGGAAATCCGTACGATGGGTTTTGTAATATGTCTGCTATATGAGTTTTACAAGGTATATTTTATGTGCCTGTAATTTATATGCCATCGTAATATTGCCTTGCAGATGACACTACATATATTATACACTTATTCATTAGGGGACTGTTTTAAACTTTCTTCAGAAAGTTTTTGAATGGATATTTGTCACAAAGGTTAAGTTGAAAACTTGTACACATATTGATTGATTGTGTTCTGGGTCAATAAATAAAAAATACAAATCCGGATAAATGAATCCTACCAAAAACATTTTCATGTTAAGTAACGCCAAGACGAGTACATATTGCTTGCACTGTAAGAAAGTTATCAGATCTTATTGGAGAGGCAAGCTCCTAAACTCTACACGGCCTTTTTTTTTAGATATCGGTAGGAAATCCTCATGGATGTCCTCCGCCCTGGTGCGGGTGGAGGGATCTGTCAGACTCTTACTGACTAAAACCACCCCGGTGTTCCATCTCCCACTTACGCCGGGGATCGCGGGAACGTATGCGACTTTCGTAATCCCCGGCTAGTGACGGCCCACTTCTACGGACCACCTCGCGTCAGCGGGAGGAGCGAGGTGTTTGACTCCCACCGCGACATCAAAGAACACCACGCGCCGCCACCTCGGGTCCAGATGGATGAATGGGGGGCCACGGACATTCCCAAGTCCGCCGCCCCTGGACCCAGTTAGGGAGCCGGAAAAGGGCAGCGTATCCGACGCCCGCTGTGCGGTCGAGATTTCCCTCTCCCTTTTCGCAGCCTCCTTATGCGCGATAACTGCTTCGCAGAAGGAGACCACCGCGGCCCAGGACTCCTCGCCGCCAACCATAGAACGGACTACGGCCGCGGCTCCTCCCAAGGCGCCATACTCTGCCAGCGTATGCTGCGCCGTGTCCTCCCGACAGTCGACGCAGTGGTGACACCGAGAACTCTACACGCCCTAACGTAACACTCTCTAACTCTCATAATAGCGTATAGTGTTCTGCGTCATCCTATTCTTAAATTCTCTACAAACCACCATGGTCAAAAATGTATGGCCTGGCCATTTTTTATTAAACAGGATTAAAAAATAATGAATTAAGTAAACCATTCTTAGATGAAACCTTTACCAGCAGTGGGACGGGACAATATTACCATTTTTGCGAATTATAGTCTGCCTAATACTGCTGATTATAATGCTAAAAATGTCTTGTTATCAGATAAAGTAATTCGAAATAGACGCGACAACAGTAAATTTTGCATTCCTAGATCTAGGACAGCTCTACTTCGTAAAAGTATATTCTGTATGGCGCCAATTGACAATGACTGGCCTGTTGGTCGAGTGGTTAGTGACCCTGACTGCCAAACCGGAGGTGAGGAGGTTCGATTCCCACCCAGGACAAATCTTTGTGTGGTGAGCATGATCATTTGTTCTGTGTCTGGGTGTAATTTATCTATAATATGTATGTATTTAGAAATATATAAGTATGTTTATCAGTTGTCTGGTTGCCATAGCACAGGGTCTGCCTAGTTTGGGATCGGATGACCGTGTGTGAGTTGTCCCAGGATATATTATTATTATTATTAATTATTATTATTAATTAATTCTGTATAATACGCTGTCAAAATATTGAAGGGACTATACAACGGAAAAATTAAGAAATAGGTTTAATAGCCTTCTTTTAGAAAAAGCTTACTGTGTAGTAAGCTTTTTCTAAAAGAAGGCTATTTAACCTATACCACAATTTGAAATTGTGAATGATAAATTAATCTACTTTCTGCATTCCTATTTACTTTGACATTTAACTGACTTGAATGTTACTATCTACGATGATGATGAGTCAATGACACTGTTCTGTAGTATTTGGATTGTTTAATATTTGAATATTGAATAAATGTATAATTATTTGATGTATATGTATTTATAGTTGTGCGCCGTTACGGCAAAACATGAGTAATATGTTATGAAATTTGAAATGAAATTCTATTTATTTGCCAGACTAAACCTACTTACAATAATATGGTAAATGAATTTTAGTCTCACTATATTCGACTTATCAGTCGTGCAAATATTTCTAGTATGTATGTATGTGTATACTCATGTTTTGGAAAAATAAATGATCTTATCTTATCTTAATATTTGATTTCGAACTTTGACGATCGTTACGGGAAGTCAGAAACCAGAAAAATCTGATCCAGTTTTCCAAAGGGTATCTGTAAAAGACTACACAGATACATTTTATTGAGTCTATGAAAAGTTAGTTTGTGACCTGGTAGGGAGTAGTGGTTTAAGTATTTATTTAAGGTTTGACTAAATAAATCCAAAGCAATCTAAAATTCTACCAAAACACGCATTTTAATCTGCGATCTGCAAAAAAAGCAAATGAGCAAACACGCCTTATTTCAACAAAACAATATTTGCAACCAAATTTACAAAACAGGAATGATTTACATCACGAGTAAATACAGAATGTTGAGGAAATGATGGCGGATGTCCATTTATTTATGATTTAATTAAATCGGCATATACTTTGGATTCTTTTAAGAACCTACCAAAACATAATGTTTAATCTGTCATTAAAATAAATAGCAAATACTACGTTAACAATGCCAATAAAAATCTTGCGAGTTGAACACGAAATCCTTAAACAAGGTGTCCCATAATTACGTGGTCATGTTTCAGGGTTTTTTATCACTACATATTATAAAGCAAAGCCCTCCGCCGCGTCTGTCTGTCTGTCTATCTGTTCGCGATACATTCAAAAGCTACTGCACCGATTTTCATGCGGTTTTCAACAATGGATGGGGTTATTCATGAAGAAGGTTTAAGTGTATAATTCTTCCCGAAATTCTTACGGGAACGGGAAAAATAGGATATGTGCGTACGAAGTCGCGGGCGAAAGCTAGTCTGATATAGGGTAAAGAAACAGTAGTAAATATAAAAAATATCTGCTTTCTCAAAAAACCCGACAGCAAAATATGACTCAAAAGTTCATAACTAATCAGTTTTCAAACAGTTTGATGCAGTTAGTGGCATTAAATCTGTAAATTAACTAAAAATAAATGCTTGTAGGTAGCTATAGGTAGCTGGGAAAGTATCTCAACAAAATAATATTAGTAATGAAATATAGAAACACGAATTTGAATGATTTACTTCACGAATAAATACAAAATATTGTGAAAGTTATACTAGATTGATACAAAAACCTTCCAAAACACACGTTTTAAACTGCCATCTAGAAAAACAAATTAGCAAATACGCTAAAATGCCAATAAAAGTCTTGTGAACCAAAAATCTCTACAAGTAGCTGGGAAAGAATCTCAACAAAATAATATTAGCAACGAAATACACAAAAAACGAATTAGAATGATTTACATCGGGAGTAAATACAAGATGTTGAGGAAATGCATCTCTTTTGATTGTTATGATGTAACAGCTGTAGATTGATGGTCACAGCCGTCGTCTCATTAGTAGGAAGATGAGAGGTAATGGAGGCTGTGTAATTAATGGGACGAAATGTGCTAATTATTGTGTTCTGAAATAAAGAAGACTAAGTTACACGAATACTTACGACAATTGAGGTGAGACATATTTGGTCCATAATATTGTTAGTAGTACGACTTAAAACTATGTTAGATTTAATAATTAATTTAAGTGTTTGCCGCCCTCTGGGGCCCCGAGCACACGCATTTGTGCTTGAACCCAATGCCCCAGGAGGGGGCTTTCCAGCTTGTCGCTGAGCACGTTCAGGATGGTGTTGGCGCTCCCACGCGTGCGGAACATCAGCAAAGCGGTGCGGCGCCGCAGCACAGCACACTTCATTTGAACTCTCTTTAGTCGTAGCTTTTTCTTGTTTTCCTCTAGTCGATGGTTAACTCCTTAGATTGTTTGAGCACAGAAGGTGGCTACGTTAATTGCAGCATCGGTAGCATTAATTAAAATCTCCAAAGTCAGGTGCATTGGCACTTGGGGCAATCCAACGTGTGGCTCAATTCCAACTAAACAAGAATGTTTGCTCGCTGTGTATTTTTCTGTACATTTCATTAGAATACACAGTGGCTGCATTGAACCGAGACTACACAGAGAGCAGGTTATTGCAGAATCTCATTAAGTATTCATTAAGTCCCCCAAAATCAGGTGTATTGGCACTTGGGGCAATCCAACGTGTGGCTCAGGTTCATCCCCCACGGCACGGCATTATGCTGAGTGAAAGCCTTTTTGTTAAAACCACGACATGTATGCTTTATTTATACTCACATTTGTTATTTTTATTCTTATTTAATTGTTAACATGTCTTAACTAACATTATTCAAGAACTACTAACACTATCGTTTAAGGTTTAGTTTAATCAAAATCCACTTATGTATTCACTTATGTGGCAATTAAATACTTTTTCTTTCTATGAAATTTATCCTTTCTCCAAAGCTGTATTAATCCTGAATTGAATGAATGTGAATTCCGACACTTATTTGTAAAGGTAACAAATAATTAAACTAAAAGGTTCCTCCTACATTAATACCTGTTTATTAACGGTCCAATTTACTCGCCTGTTTCTTCCAATAGTTATAAATTTATGTCAATGTTGTTTTTTTATATTTTTTTCCCTCATTCTTTGTTTATGGTAAGGGTACCAAGACGAGGGACTACTTATAATGAAGATTATTTATTAACAAATAGTCTTTTACGCAAACTGTTGGCCCTAATAGCACAGAAATTATACCTTTTTTTAAGTTTGGGAAATCGTTAAATGACTTCTTCCGCTCTGGAGGGAGTGGAAGGGAGCATCAGACTCTTACTTACTAAAATCAAACCGCGTTCCTCCAAATGTCCTTTGCGTTCCAGGGGGGCTACTCTCTAAACCCGAACTCCGTAGTTTCGGGCTTAGTTGCGGGCGTATTCTACTGCGATTAAATCGATGAACGCCGGCTGCACGCACGAAAAAGGATGTTTCATTGTAACGTTACGATCATTTCATCAATGTTTTGTTATGACGTTGTCACGTTAAACTATCGTCCATAAACCGACTTTACAGACAGCCAATTTTTTTGTACCTATATACATATCGATACCAGAAATATCAATTAACGTAAAGGACATTTTGGCATTTTGCGTAAATGACCCTGACGTTAATTGTCGTAGGGGTATTTTGGCATTTTAGGTAAATGTCCCTTACGTCAATTGATACTTCTGGTATCGGTATGTTATAAAATAAAAAGATTTTATAAGTATAGATGGAAGATAATATAATTTTTCTCACACAAAAATCACTAGAGACTTATAAATCTACAAAGAAAACTACATGACTTTCAAACAATAAATTCAAACGCCGAACACTAAAAAATCCGCATCACCTGTAAAAAGATAAAATAGAGGGGCGAACAGGGGTAATATTTTGTTCTCGTTTGTCCCCGTTTCCCCCGATTCCAGGAATTTAGTAGCGATGCACGATAGTGACACCGGCCAAGTTCGCGCGAAAATGTGAATCCAAATGAGCGGATTTTATCTCTGATTTATGTTAGCAGTACACGTGTGTTGCAAGCCCGTTATTTATCCGGGGAAACTAAACCAGAGACGGAAATTGGTTAAGCTTTGGCTTAGACGTTAAATCTAAGGGCAATAAATGATAAATGATTTTGATAATTCACATAGTATTTTTTACATTGATAGTCTCGCGTTTGAACACTATCTCAAGTGCTTGTAAGCAATGACGTGGTCCTCGATGGAGCACGCTTGCCTAGAAGTAACTCATCAACGTTTGGCATAAAGAGCCCCAGGTTTGTAGGTATCAGGAAATACAGATTCTCGCAGGGTATTCTGCTACTTAGATTTTCGTGACTACATGTCAGTGATAACAAAATCTGTTAACTCAGGTTTCACACTAACTGCTATCACTTAGACCTTGAGATGGCTAGCCATCTCAAAATCAAAGTGCTCCTACTGTGGCCCAGTTTATTCTGCTTAGCAAAGTTGAGTTGCTATAACCGCTTATAAGTTAAGGCACGTAACTACATGAGGTATATCCAAGCTTCACCTCTGAGATAACAACAAATCTACAATACGAGTAGCTCTGAATAAATCTCTATAGACATTACTGGCCACATATCATCGTCATTGTCATTATGAATCAATTGTGAAAAAGAGAAAGTGCTATTCGTCCAATATGGCTCCGTCTTTCTCTTACAACGGTATCATGATAGCATTGGAACGTCATATAGGGTAGCAGGTGGACTGATATTTGCCATCTAATGATATAAAAGCTTTGCGTTTATGCTGTGCAATTTTAAGGATTTTATTAAATTACGTTTAGTTAACAGAACTTAGCAAACTCTACCACAGTTTGTGGGATTAAGCGTATTCGCTATCTTTACTCGTACATTCTATAAAATCTCAATCGTAAATTACAAACGTGTTTTCATGCAACATGTTTTACGACTGAAATATATGAAAACTCACACCTGTATTTAATGGAAATAATTATTTTGTGCTGCATACATTTAATATGATTCATCTTAATGTGGAATTCTGGTTCGTTGATATAAAGTAATTTGCAAATGAAAACTATGTACTTTACTGCACTTAAACGGGAACGAAATTATAGGTTTTCGACTCACTCACATTTTAGACGGGCCAGGTGTGGACTGATTGTTTCGGAAGGTACCTGTTTCGGATTAAGCGGGAGGACACGCCCAGGTGTCAGCACTGTGATGATCGCCCGGAGGACACGGTGGAGCATACGGTGGAGGTCTGCCCTGCTTGGGCTGAGCACCGCTGTGTCCTTGTCGAGGCGATCAGCGGCGGCGACCTGTCGCGACCGGCCCTGGTTGAATCCCTGGTCCGGAGCGATGAGGCTTGGGAAGCGGTCACCTCCGTCTGCGAAGCAGTAATGCTTGCGAAGAAGCAGGCGGGTCGCGCGAGGGAATGGCAAGGCCTTCGCCAAAACCGCCGCTACAGGAGAAGACACCCCGGGAGTCGCAGGGCGATCCCCGGCCACCTTAGGCGCGGGCCTGCGGACGGCGAGCGTTGGGTGGCTCGCTGTCCGATCACCACCAGGCCCAGGTCGATGGCGCGGTGTGTATCACGCGCGCCTCAAAGAGATGTCAGCATAGAAGACGGGGCCCGCTAGGGCCAGAGCCTGCCGGGGTTGCAGAATTTGTTCGAAAAAGTCACCGGGGCCCTGGAACGCAAAAGGCTTTAGAAGGAACACGGATGGGTTTTAGTCAGTAAGAGTCTAACACGCCCTTCCGCTTCACCCAGAGCGGAAGAAGCCATTTGATGATTTCCCATCTTTAAAAAAAAAGAGGTGGACTGATGAGGATTTCCAATTGTTTATTTCATATAACAGCAACCACACCTTTTTAGGGTTCTCAACGACTATTTAAAAAAACAGATGCCTTATAAGAATACTTATGTGTCTATTTCTTGTTGTCACAGCCAATTTGCTCCGAATCTACTAGACGATTCAGAAAAGGTCGTTCTGCGGAGAGTATTTACAAGTACGTATGATTTGAGTGAATAAACACTTCCCACGAGTCTTCGGCAAGGAGCCACTTTCTTCTTCTTCTCTGATATCTACTTAAGAACTTACTAATAAAATTGCTCAGGCTGTAGTAATAAAAATATTTGTCAGGCTAGAGTAGTTGACTGCCCAGTGAGCCGTGGAGCTGTTATGAAGCTAGATAGTGAACGTAAGGTCTCATAAAATACTTCATAAGTCAGAGAGGGACCTACCCCATTAGGCACCCACAGACAAGCGCGACATGACAATGATATGACAGCGCGACGACAATCCTGAATCAACCAATATATAAAACTAAGACAACGCAGAGAAAGCTGAAATTGCTGATTTAAGTTGTTGTGATTTGGGGAGTGTCGGAGAGCACTAAGAGAGGATTTCCCGAAATTCCTATGGGAACGGAAAAAAACGGGATATACACGTACGAAGTCGCGGGCAAAAGCTAGACCTTACTAGTATATCACACTAATATTATAAAGGCGAATGTTTGTGAGTGTGATATGTTTGTTACTTCTTCACGCGCAAACGGCTGGACTGATTTAGGTGAAATTTGGTGTAGATATTATTTGAGTCCCGGGAAAGGACATAGGATTTTTATCCCGGGAGTATGTTCTCTTGGGATAATTTTCGACATTCACGCGGGCGGCAGCTAGTAGTATCATAAATGCGGAAACGAGTTTGTCTGTTTGTTACGTTTTCACGCCTGAATTGCCGAGGCGATTTTGATGGATTTCGGTACAGAGATAGATGAGATCTTGGAGATGGTTATAAGTCACTTAAATGCGAGAAAAAATATCATAACCCAGTTTTTATGTAAGTTTTCCACGGATGTTACGCATTTTTGTTAAATGTCTATACAATAGTCTATTTGTGGGTACGATATCTTTTGGCGAAACTGGATCCCACACTTTCTGGACTGTGCTTACCCGTAACGACTGTCAAAGATCTAAAAAATGACAGCTGGAACCAGCTGGTTAACGTTTTACAGTGGCACGCAGGTATTGCTGGATTGACACCTATCCAAAAACTGACCTCGGCTAGACTAAGACTTAAGCTTGAAGATCGACCTGTGCAGCAGTTACTATTTCGCCACGAGTCCCACAACCAAAACAACTCACAGTCAAAAAATTTAACCAACGCAATATTCTATTATTTTCTTTCTTTATTACTCGCTACCATATTTCCAGGCCTATTGTGAGTCGTTGAGCTACATCAACACACGGAGGCTGCAGCTCAAAGCCTTTAAGTAGCTTACAACTCTTCACTGTGAAGCCGACAACGTTGAAACTTAAAGAGAATCTGAACACAATACTGAAATATTTATTTTCTTGACAACGATTGTTTGGAGTAGCGCTACGCCTTTTGTGGGTGTAAATATATTTTTGAAGATACTACTTTAATAAATGAAATAAAATATTTCGTATCACCCACATAATAGGAATGTTGCCTGGGATAAAAAAAATATGATTATATTTAGTCCGTCAGTTGACATTTCATTGAAAATAGCCAATCTTATAATATGATCTTTGTACCTATTTTTATAAATACTTAACTAACTATATACACTAGAAATAAAAACTCCTAACTAAATTAACCCTAAAATATGGCGTCAAAAAATTCATCCGCATCGCTGTCGACTGGAAGTGTACCCAAAAGACTGGCGGCATTGCCACGTCGTCCGTCAGTCAGATTATTGACCTTAGGGATTGGATACGTCTTTTTTATTTTATCAAATTAATAAAAAAATACAAAGATAAAACGCATCAAATATAAAGAGTGGGGGCTTGTAACGTCACTTTCCAATAAGCTACGGTACTTATGGCCCGTTGTCATATAACTCGTATCTACGTAACGCCTGGGAGAAGTTCATAGCACAAATCTTTGTTGTACATATTGGTATAAAAACATTATAAGGATAAGTAAACATTAAATAATTTGAATTTAGGACTTATAACTTTTATTGAAAACGGTTTTAAGTCTTGTGTATATTTTTGATTGTAAATAAAACAAACAAATTTAGGGCATATTGTGTTTAGGGATTTCGGACGGAACCCTTCGTTTGAGAGTCCGACTCGCACTTGGCCGGTTTTTATTTATATGAGTTTAGATTTAAACAACATACAGACATACTTCTCCTGAGACCTAATTTTAAATCAGTGACACAGATCCAAATTGTAATATTTGCTGTAAAGCAAGACTTGAGCTGTAAAACCTGAAACAATCCAAACAAAACTTAACTCACTGCGCGGGATAATATTTTTTATTATTTTCCGAGATAAAAATATATTGGTGCAAGTCATGGGAACTTCCATCTCTTCTCATCTCCCGGGGGTGTCGTAAGAGGCGAATAAGGGACTCTCACCAGAGAATGGGCAACAGCATTCTCTGTTCCTTTTTGGGGAGGCCTATGTCCGTCTTTCGGCTGATCTGATGATGATGATGGGAACTTCTCAAACTTGCAGGCAAAGGTGTCAGCCGACTACACCGAATCATACCATGACCGGCTAAGAACGTGTCAGTAAAAAAAAACTTTGTATTGTAAAATATGGGACAATATCCACTAGACCATTCCATTATGACGTTATACGAAAGTAAAAACAGTTGGTGCCTCTTAGGCGAGGGGCTCTCTTCTTTGAATTCATAACTTGGACGTGAAAAACCCGGTGACGTCACCTAATGTCGGTAAACATAAGCGTTTTGACAGGTCCTCACGTCTCAGTGCTGCTAAACAAAGTGTCAATCTATTAGCATATGCGATTGTCGAAATGCCGAAATATAAGGGATTGCTCACATGAAATTGCATGAGCGTTTGTCAATTCTATACATTTTTGACATTTTGACAATTGCCTTCACCACACTGCCGCTAACAGAATGTTACTTGTCTAGACCTTTTGTAATTATTAATATGTAATACTAGCTGTCGCCCGCGGCTCCGCCCTCGTGAATGACGAAAATTATCCCAAGGGAACATACTCCCGGGATAAAAACTATCCTACGTCCTTTCCCGAGACTCAAACAATTTCTACACCAAATTTCATCTAAATCAGACCAGCCGCGTGAAGAAGAAACATACACACAAACTTTCGCCTTTATAATATTAGTGTGATTATACTGATTATAGACATTCGAATTTATAGAAATTTTCTATAGGCTTAAAAACGCTAATCGCGCTTCACCTAACCCTTACACCAACCCCGATATTCTTTTTTTAAGACGGCCGGACCTCAAAATTGTAAATTCATGTCTCTGGTCTACAATACCAGCGCCAGCGCACTTTTGAGGGTTAATTAGGGTTGTTCATTTTTTTATGTATTCTTAATGGTTCCGTACCGTTGCGTTCAGTGTTTCTTATTGCTGGGACTGAAATATTACTGTTTTATTTGTTTACTTTTGGGTTCGTGTTTTCTTTTGTTTTGTTGAAGTTTGAAGTTGGGAATTCGTTTTAGAGTATAAAAACATACAATCGGATCTAGAAAATAGAAATACTGATTTAGTGGGTCAGATAATACTGATTGACATGGTAGTGACATAAAAGTGCTTAATGTATTCCTAGGAGATGCAGAAAGGTTGGGCACGCCACTTTGCGGCGGTAAGGCCCCTCTTTCTTTCTGTCTTTACTTTCCGCCTGACGCAGGTACTCACCGGACACGGCTGTTTTGGGAGGTACCTGTTTCGGATTAAGCGGGAGGACACGCCCGGGTGTCAGCACTGTGAGGATCGCCCGGAGGACACGGTGGAGCATACGGTGGAGGTCTGCTCTGCTTGGGCGGAGCACCGCCGTGTCCTCGTCGAGGCGGCGACCTCTCGCGTCCGGCCCTGGTTGAATCCATGGTCTGGAGCGTGGAGGCTTGGGAAGCGTTCACCTCCTTCTGCGAAGCAGTAATGCTAGCAAAGGAGGAGGCGGGCCGCGCGAAGGAAAGGCAAGGCCTTGGCCCCAACCGCCGCAACAGGAGAAGACGCCCCGGGCGTCGGGAGTCGCAGGGCGATCCCCGGCCACCGTAGGCGCGGGCCTGCGGACGGCGAGCGTTGGGTGGCTCGCTGTCCGATCACCGCCAGGCCCGGGTCGATGGCGCGTTGTGTTTCACGCGCGCCTTAAAGAGATGTCAGCATAGAAGATGGGGCCCGCCAGGGCCAGAGCCTGCCAGGGTTGCGGAATTTGCTCGAAAGAGTCACCGCGGCGCTGGAACGCAAAGGGCTTTAGAAGGAACACGGATGCGTTTTAGTGAGTAAGAGTCTGACACGCCCTTCCGCTCCACCCGGAGCGGAAGAATTCATTTGATGATTTCCCATCCTTAAAAAAAAAAAAAGAAAAGGAGATGCAGAACGTCAATATTTATCACTTGAACTTGAATATATTTTTGCGGTGAGGACTTCATAGACGTAGCTACACCTAAGTATTGCGGAATTTGTTAAAAAAAAATTGTTCATACGACGATAACGACCGTAAAAACTTGCAAAGTGATATAATAGTTAGGCCTATTATATCACTATGCAAGTTTTTACGAACGTTCTTTTACGATTTTTCCAAAAGCCGCGAGTATTACAACTTGTGGTGCAGTCACAGGTTGCGGAATTTGTTCGGAAGAGTCACCGCGGCCCTGGAATGATGGAGGATGACGCTCTACCCAGAGCGGAAGAAGTCAATGACGATTTCCCATCCTTAAAAAAAGCACCTACGTATTGGTTTATTTATGTATGTTTCACGATAGGCGAACTCGTTTTTTTTTAAGCATGGGAAATCATCAAATGACTTTTTCCGCTCTGGGTGGAGCAGAAGGGCGTGTCAGATTCTTACTGACTAAAACCCATCCGTGTTCCTTCTAAAGCCCTTTGCGTTCCAGGGCCGCGGTGACTCTTTCGAACAAATTCCGCAACCCTGGCAGGCTCTGGCCCTAGCGGGCCNTTCACGATAGGCGAACTCGTTTTTTTTTAAGCATGGGAAATCATCAAATGACTTTTTCCGCTCTGGGTGGAGCAGAAGGGCGTGTCAGATTCTTACTGACTAAAACCCATCCGTGTTCCTTCTAAAGCCCTTTGCGTTCCAGGGCCGCGGTGAATCTTTCGAACAAATTCCGCAACCCTGGCAGGATAGGTGAACTAGTTACTACTAAATAAAGCTACTTTTTAATCAATGAATCTGTCCAGCCTTTTCCCACCTGTTTTCCGACCGGTGGCAATAATCGGTAAAAACTTTAAAAAAAACACTACACTCATTGAAAATCCAATTTTTCTCTACACCCGTAATTACTACCATAATACTTCCAACTCACAAATAAAGTACCTTACACACTTTTACAATTAGGCCAAGACTCCAAGAACAAGAAAATGTGTTCAATTGAAATATTAAATAAGTGCCACGTGTAAGGGCTGGATAATTGAGTTAATAAATGTGTTCAACTCTATCATTACAGGGTTTTTATCATGCGATTAGAAATTGTAAGGGTTTGCGTACACGGCATGTATTTAGAAGAGATTTTTTTTAAGTATGAGCTTGATGAGCCTTTTGGCATCGTTTTTTTATGTTGATAGATTTTATTTCTTATTTTTTATTTTTAGTAATTAATTAATTGTATGTTGTTGTTTGTCCTGTGCGAATCCCAAATACTTAAATCATAATTGACTTTACCAAAATGAATCGTTTATAAACCAAAAATATTAACCATTTGCTTCTTAAAAACACCCAAGAGAATAAAATTGATTATTAAACCTATCTATTTTTGAAAAATACCTATCACCATACAACGTGGCAATGCCAGTCTTTTGGGAACACTTCCAGTGGATAGCGATGCAAAGGAATTTTTGACGACATATTTTAAGGTTAGCTTTATGTTTATTATAAGAGATGTTTATTATTTTTTGTCTAGACTAACCGAATTATTCTACCTAGAGTCTATATTGAAGTGAATACTTAGAAACTTCGGCTGTAATTCAAAAGCTTCCATGAGTATCACCTCATTATGCCGACACACGGCGACGAGCGCTCCTCAAACATCACTCCTTCAGAACTAACGTACAGACAGGCAGCTACCTATAGTACTTATGCAAGGTACTTTACGGCGCAAATTTACGTTTAGCAAGATCATAAAAATCTGCCAGGGTTGCGGAATTTGTTCGAAAGAGTCACCGCGGCTCTGGAACGCAAAGGGCTTTAGAAGGAACACGGATGGGTTTTAGTCAGTAAGAGTCTGACACGCCCTACAGCTCCACCCAGAGCGGAAGAAGTCATTTAATGATTTCCCATGCTTAAAAATAAAAAGATCATATAACATAAATATTTTCTTTTGTTTTATCATCTTTCAAGCGAAAAACACAAAAATAAAGTAATCATAGTTTCTATTGTCGATACTTAAAAACGTTATAAGCGACGCCAATTCTTCAAATAAAATATACTAGCGGACGTCACGCGGGGATAAAATAAAGCCTATGTTACACGCTGATAATATGTACCTATCTATCCATTGCTGAAAGAATTTTTCAAATCGGTCCAGTTGTTTTTAAGTTTATTCCTTACATACAAAAATACAAATCATTCCTCTTTATAATATTAGTATAGATTGACAAAAATACTTATTTATTTTAATTTTGATTAAAATATGTTGACTAGTACTGACTTATTACTTGGAATAAAAATACGCAATGTTTCCGAAGTATTCCTGTATATTGTGTTAGTCGAAATAGGATAGGTACCTAATCTACTTGTTAGTTTTTCTACTGCTTCAAGGTCGCTTGGTATGATTTGATGGAAACATTAGAAAATACTTTGGAAAAGGTCTGGGAAAACTTTTAGTTCATAATAATAAATAATATATATGCAGAACATTTGTATTGAGGAATCCAATCGCTGGATCAGTAAAGCGAGACAACGCATGCGGGTTCCTAGATTTTTAAGATTATTTTAAGATTAGAAAAATCGTCGAAAATTTTATTTATACATCTATCTGTCTAAACCCATAGTTTTGTTTAATTTTACGCCATATTTTAGACGATTTTTAGTTAGTTTTTTTTTTAAGTAGGTATATAGTAAAAAGTTGTACATTATGTATTTAATAAAATAGTAATTTCAATTCCCTATCTTCAACTACCAGCTAAACCAAATGCAGCTGAATACCAGTTATTCTCCTTGGTAAGACTGGTGTCACATTTTCGGGTAGGTTGGAAAAATTCGGGTACAGTAAGGGTACATTCCAGTATAACTCTTCGGGGCTACAGACGTAATTTTATTAGTTTTGTTAATATTATGAACCTTTGGATAATATTTATTATTGATTTATGTTCAACTACCTATTACTATCTACATATACACTTTAACTAAAAATAGTTTAAAATATGGCGTCGAAAAATTCCTCCGCAACGCTGGCCACTGGTAATTTACCCAAAAGGCTGGCAGCATTGCCACGTTGTATGGTTATATTGGATCACTTCAAATCAACACGGGGACCTCACACTGATGGCCTGAGGCCTGAGGCCTGATCACTGATCAGGCATCAACCCGGACAAACGCAGGGAAACGTGCACCCCTTCAGCGTCTTGTGCAAATGTACAATGGACATTTCATAGATATTGATATATTTATGTTAAATAGAAATGCTTTTCGAAGTAAAGTTATCGGTGTACTGAACAACTTAAATATATCTAGAGGGTAAAATTTGTTTATTGGTTAGTAACGATTTAACATGTTTCGCGGATTGTGAATATTAACCAGCTCACCGATAAGTCCTCATCATAGCATATATCTTATTTAATATGTGGAAAATGCTGTGGTTATTACATTGATTTAGTTTTATGTAAGTACATTATTGATAAGTGTTATATTTAATGTAATATCGTTTTTTTTTCCAAATAAAAAAAAAATAAAAAATAAGGGCAAGTTTTTTGATCCGTTGTTACCCGTTGATTAAAAATTATGGGCTCCTAAATTTCGTAAATGTGCGTTTTACGATCAATATTTAGCTTGACTAATGGTCAAATAAATAACTATTCGTTAAAAACTAGTTCAGTGAACCAACAATTGGTAGAAAAACGTATTTTATTGATTTTTTACCGTAAAATGAGTTAATCAATTGGTAAAAACGGATCAAAAACCTCGCTCCTATCCATATTTATTATTTCAACTAACAAATTCATTAGCAAAAAATACCTCAGTCTGACCCCAGCTTTACTTACACCCTTGAGCATTCGAAGACTGAATTGTATGTTTCCAGTATATCTCATAATTATTTATAGCAAGCCTGTTGGGATTGAATACCTGATGCCTAGATTAGATAATATAATTGCTCAGCTATAGAGGACATTTTCTTGGTTTATTTATTTTCCTAAATAGATTTTGTAGATGGTCTTTGCTTGGCGCTTTGCTGAGTGGTTGTCTGGTTAATATTGTGAGGATTTTGAATGTGGGTGGTCAAAAGAGGATGTCCATTTAAGATTTGTCTAAACAACGTGCTTGGAATGTGAAATTGGTCCCGCTAGGCCTAATAGTAGACAACGCCGTTCTGTAAAAATTGCCATGTTTTGATTAATTGAAAATCTAAAAAAAAGCGTCGTTGACAAAGAGTCGCGTCATATCTTGTGGATTTGCTGGTCAGTCATGCATGGCTTACAAAAATATATCAAGTTGGTTTGGCTAAAAAGGCGAGTTAAAATGGTAAGCTGGCAAAACACTCTTTGTAGCATCTCGACAGCACACAGATTCAATGAAAAATAAAATCGGCACAAGCCAATGTTTCCTCGTTGAAGTTTATAGACCCAAACCAAAATTTTCAGTTATTTAACGCAAAAAAAATACTAACCAAATAAATCCGCGAACAGCGCACAGCCCATCACTCAGAAAAACATGCTATAGATAAAAAATGGCGGCCGCGCGGTACAGAGAGGCACTTGCATCAGTTATCTGTGGAAACCTTTCACACTTGTCACCCCAAATCATGTCGACTACTTCCCTGAAAGATATAGTACTGGCATGCACGAAAGTAAATATTGTAGAGAATTGATGGTTCTTTTTTTGTGAAATGTTTTATCTTTACAATTGAATAACACCACATGCAATGCACTTTTAGTTTTTTTTCTGTGAAGAAAACAACAACAAAAAATAGTTAAATGCGAAAAATCACTTCGAATACACAAATACACAACAAGGATCTTACTTATATTATCCCGAAAGAATGGTCCCTTGGGATGATTTTCGGCATTCACGCGGGTGAAGCCGCTGGCAGAGCTAATATTTTATAAATCCATCGCAATCAAATGTGTTTATTTTTTTTTTGGATTGTTTTCTACAATTATGCAGAGCACAGCGCTTTAGCAAAAAAAATATGATTGTTCGAGTTCAACGCTACAAAACCAGAAAAATAAAATCTATTCCGACAAGTTCTATACAAAAAATCCCTATTCACAAAGCAAAACTATTGAAATAACAAAACTCGATTTAAAATAAAGCCGGGCATACGTTTTAAACTTGCATTTTGCTGCATACGACCGAATATTATAAATATTCAAAGGGGCATAAATCAGTTGTTCGCGAGTGTACCGGGCGTCGTGCCAAAGATCTATGACCAATATCTACGTGATGTGAAATGACACATTCATGTGGATAACCCGTTATATTTTATTATATATTTTCACTCAAGGGATTAATGGAATTGTGGTTTTACTTTGATATTTTAAATGTGTTTTCAGATGTAGACTAATCCCTCCCTTGGGCTGCCGCGAGCGGTTGGCGCGACCCGGCTATCACTTGTTTTTTTTTAGGATGGGAAATCATCAAATGACTCCTTCTGCCTTCCTCCTTTTTTTAAAGGAGTGTCAGACTCTAACCGACTAAAACCCATTCATGTTTCTCATAAAACCCTTTGCATTCCAGGGCCGTGGTGACTCTTTCGAACAAAATCCGCAACGGCTATCATTTGTAGATACGGATTGTCATAAAATCTGACACCATTCTTGCCAAGAAGTACCGTGTTACGCAGTTACTGAGTTGTGGAGCTCAGATAGGCCGTCGCTCCCCGTAAAATACTGGTATTCAGCTGAATCCGGTCTGACTGGAAGCCAATCCCAATATAGTTGGGAAAAAGGCTAAGCAGATGAAGATCAGATGTGAATTAATTGATGAACCTAGATAAAGCATGTCTTAAAAGCCGGTAGCAGACTAAGCTAAGTTAAGTTTAAACTTCTTTCTTTTGTGAGAAAACCACAAACCATCTAAGCTTCGTCATCATCATCATCATCATATCAGCCGAAAGACCTCCGCCTCCCCCAATGGCGGGGTTTGCTATAATCGCCACACTTGGCAGGGTGTTAACTATAGAAATATTATATCTATGGTGTTAACTTTATCGTTTTCTACTGTTCAAGCCCTTTCGGTTGATACCCATATTAAGGGGGTTGAGAAAAAATTGTTATCCGCCATCTTGGAGCGGCAGCCATTTTGAAATTATTACAATATTTAATAATTCACATTGCATTGTCACCAGAACTAAAGACAGCTCAATCGGATATAATCTAAAATGGTCGAAAAATGGTTTGCAAATTTTGACGAACAACTTACATACATAATACATACGAACAGTGGAAGTTAAATAAAAACTTGTAATTAAAGTAAGACGATTGAGCAAACTAACCATAATTGTCAAAGCCAAAGATTTATTTAACCAATAAATATTATGTATTTCAAATCGACGATTATAGACTGATACAGTTCTAACCCTGATCTAATCTTACCCCAGGGGAGAAATACACTGTGATGAATATCTTCCTTTAATAACCTATTAATATTATTCCTATTTAATATTTATTAATACGAAAGTGGACCGGTTTTAGTACAGAGAAATGGGACAGACAAAATTAGCCTGTAACTGCATGGTTATAAACTACTTTTGTTTTCGAAAATCTAAATAAACCGAACGATGCTAGGGCAAAAGCTAGTTTACAGATAAATACAGACTATTCAATTACATGGTATTAGATCTTTAACATGCCACTTTGATAACTTAAGTTTCATCATCATCAGATCAGCCGAAAGACGTCCACTGCTGGACACAGGCCTCCCCCAAGTGTCGCCACAAAGACGGTCCAGCGTGTCCCGCATCCAACTTCAGTTTGACTTGGAATTAGTAAATATTTTTTTTTTTAAATAAGTCAAAAAAACTACAAGCGGGATTTAAGGGGTTGACCCGTGTGGGTTAGTGATTGCCTGTGTTTTCAGTCGAGAGTCACACCAAAACACCGAAAATTGACCAAAAGAATAGCACCCATCACTTCTCGTGGGTGTCGTAAGAGGCGATTAAGGGACTCACCAGAGAATGGGCAGCAGCATTTTCTGTGCATTGCAACAGCTACACTGCGATCGCCAACCCACCCGCCAAGGGTAGCGATTATTGCAAACCGGGGGGTTGCCCCCTTTTGGGGAGGCCTATGTCCAGCAGTTGACGTCTTTCGGCTGGTGATAATGATGACTAAGACGTCATAGTAGGCTCATAATACTTTCTACCATACCATCAAAGAGAAGAACTCTGCTGGTGTCTGTTTATTCTTATAACTGCAACCTGGAGGAGTTTAAGTCAAGAGTGAATAGGTTACTTCTAGGCAAGCGTGCTCTATCTTCGACCACATCATCGCGTACCATCAAATGAGGTAATCGTTAAATAAAACAACTACGATTCATATTTTCTTTCCATTTATTTTAATATAGTTGGAGCTCTCTTCGGAAGGCTCTAGTTAATATCCGCTAATTTAATTTACGTCACACGGTTCTTATTTTTCTTTCATTTCGCTCTTTTGAAATACTTCACTACTTTAGCCAGCGACTTCGTTCGCGTGAACATTGTAAATTATTTCACGAGGACGTTCTATCAACTATCGTGATACCAAGTATTCTTTCTCCTAATCTACAAAATGGTCTACCCGTGGGACATGTCCAAATGCCGTCAAGTTTCAACGGCTTGACGGGTTTTGGACATTTTCCTATTTATTGTAAGTTCTTTTGGTCTATCCAAATATTTTCTGGTAGTTTTCGCTGTCAGCAATAATACCGCTATGGCACGGATACAATAAAGCTTGTGTAACTATGTGGTTACACAACACACTGACAAACTCTGTAAAATGAGATAAATTATTGACAGTTTTTACATAATTATATAACACAGGTAATATCTTCAACCTGGTAAGTCGGCTATTATCCAAAAGGAACTCACTCCCCGGGGTAAAAGTATTATATGCCCTTTTCCAACGACCAATCAATCTTTATACCAAAATTCATTAAAATCAGCTTTTTAGCGGCTTTTTTATTCATAGTAAATCATCAAATGACTCGTCCCGCTCTCTGGTCGGAGCGAAAGGTAGTGTCAGACTCTTACTGACTCCTCCAAATGGCCTTTGCGTTCTAGGGCCGCGGTGACTCCTTCAAACAAATCCGCAACTCAACATAACTCAACTCACAGCATTTATTTAAATTAAACTATTACAGGCACTTTTGAATTATCAAAGTCAGTCTGTGCAAAAAAATGAAGCTATTTTCACTTCCCAAGACGTGGATCTCTATGGAGAAGAACGTGCAAAAAACTCCAGGGACACTCTTTTAAATCAATGTGTTTTACAATGATATAGTTACATCATTCTTGTGAAAATTATACATACATACATATATGTGACAACGATGTAGAAAGACGTGCACGATCAAGGGTCCAAAGGAAAAAAATAAAGGGTCACAATTCAAAGAACAAAAATTAAAATAAATGGCAGCTGAGAGATAACCAGTCCTAGCTGACGGCACTCGCTCAGCAATATGACACCTGCGCTAGCACCATTCGGCTCAACCACTTTGAATGGTGCCAAATGATCTAGCACCATCAGCCAGACTTTTAAGTGAGCATGATATCCTACTCCTCCTACTTCTGTACGGTGTCGAACGTAAAATAATTACACCATCCCATCACTTCCCGTGGATGTCGTAAGAGGCGACTAAGGGACTCACCAGAGAATGGGCAGCAGCATTCTCTATGCATTGCAACAGCTACACTGCGATCGGCAACCCGCCTGCCAAGCGTGGCGATTATGGCAAATGCCCTCTTTGGGGAGGCCTATGTCCAGCAGTGGACGTCTTTCAGCTGATATGATATGATATAATGATGATGATGATGCTCCTAACCGCCAGTGCACATTCAAGTTAACGATGGCAGCTCTCTAGCGATTTAGAAGGGAAGACGTTACAAAACCACAGACAGAATTCCCTACTTTCGAATTGAGAATAAATGTATGGAACTAGGAAATAAGATTTAATATGGCAATAATAACCGCTTTTATATTCATCACATGTGTTTTATTGCTCATTCTCGGCTCTTATTGAAGGCACGAACTAATTTTATTAAGCCCGTATCTAGGTGACCCAAATCTTTTGTAAAAATACGAGCGCGGATGTGATATGCACTTTCTTTTTTTATGTTATTTTTCTGTAAAAGGTATTATTAATATAGTTTGCTTTGTCATGCCTTGTAAATGAGTTTATGTGCATTCAAAATTTTATAGGGCACTGGCTTTTGCCCGCGACTTCGTACGCGTTATATCTCGTTTTTTCCCGTTCCCGTAGGAAATCCTCTCTGAGTGCTCCCCTACGCAGTGTAGGGAAACTTATTGCCAAATTTCAGCTTTCTACGACAAGTAGTTTCGGCTGTGCGTTGTCTGTCAGTCACTCAGTCACTCAATCACACAGTGACGCAAGAGTTTTGTACATATTGATTGATTTTTGTAAGTCGCGCGGAAATCGGGTGAAAACGAAGAAGCAGGGCGGTACTACCTGTCTACACAGTAACTGGATATATAGCACGAGTCCATACGAATTGCAAAGACGTCAAAACATTGGGCTTTAGATTGCAAAGGCCCAATGTTTTGACGTCTTCGCAATAAGTGTTGTAATGTAACTGGATAACACGACGATAACACGAATTGGGAAGACATCGTGTTACCCAGTTACTGGATTTTGGAGTTCAGACAGGCATTCGCTTCACGTAAAAGACTCGTATTCAGGTCCATCCAATAAGATTGTGAGCTAACCCCAACATGGTAACAATCACAGATAGGTTGATATAATTTATACTTCTATGCGAATATTATAAATGCGAAAGTCTGGATGTTTGGATGGAGCGATGGATGTTTGTTACTCAATCACGTCAGAACGGATCTTGATAAAATTTAGCACAGCGATAGCTTATAGTCTGGAATAATATATAGGACTGCTTTTATCCCGGGAGTATGTTCCTGTGGAATTATATATTGATATTCACGCGGGCGGAGCCGCTGGCGGTAGTTAGTAATAGATAAAATTAAAACTATAAATATTCTGAAAGCCAATTCTCGTACTTACAATGTGTTCAAAGTCGCGAAATCTATATAATTTTAATTAGAGTGGTTTTTGACAGTTTACTATTGAATGCGAACGCTCTGTCAAAATACAAGAACGATCCCTCTAACCATACTTAGCTAAGTATCACATACTGACGTCACATCCCGGTACATAAAATTGTTCCTGATGGACATAAATCCAAACGAGCGAAGCCCCAGGCAAGACCTAGTATATGTTATGTAGCAGTCAAACCAGACACAGTAATTGTTACTTTCTTGACGTATTTAAGATTGTCTGATAAAACGCTGCGTATCAGTTATAAGAGGGTGGTTTAATTGAGATAATGTTGGTCCAAGGCACTAGTGAAAATGGTTTATTTAGAGAACACATATATTCTTTCAGTCACTGCATAGTAAGTACGTGGCCTGAACAGCAGATTTCATGCACACAAAGTCTGCATCAACCATAAACTACCAGTGTAGCTAGTTTAAAAAAATGCAACGTCTACTATAGCTGCTTAAAATTACTGTACCATGTTTCGCAGGATCATGTGTCCCTCTCCCCCCACATGGTGGACATCCCAATTCTCACTTATACGCACAAAACGATTGTTGCAAACTTTCATTGTGCGTAGGTACAATTAAAGTCAATTCATTTATGTCAACTAGACTAATAAAAGGCACTTTTGAACGTCAAATTTAGTTTGAAATTAAAATGTTAGTGACTCTAGTTGTCCACTCGCAAAAAGTATATTCTTATGGAGAAGAACGGACAAGAAACTCCATAGTTACTCTTTTTAAAGAGTGCAATTTCCAGCCCTGTGTTTCCTTATTGCTACAACTGGGGGTCTTAAAGTTAATTGGTTACTCTAAGGCAAGCGTCGACCACATCATCGCTTTCCACCAGGTTAGGATGTGGTCAAACAGCGAGGCTATGAATAGTAATAAAAAAAGAATAACAGTGTTTAATATCACAGACTTTATTCTAACAAAAAAAACTTACTTTAATTTCGGAAGTCGGTGTTAAAATACGAAGAAACGACCAAAAACACCGACTTCCGAAATTGAAATTATTTCATCTTTGTAGTGTTTTTTTTTTTATTTGGAAGTCGGTTGTATTTTTTTGTTAAAAAGTTTTTCATTTAACACTTTTTAGTGGTACACACCCAAACATCTACACCTAACAACACCACTGGAAACTCAGAGGAAAGCAAAAAACGCAATTTCGTTAACATGGATAATATATTATCTATTTTCTCCAGCTATTTTGATTTAAAAACCAAGCTACTGAACCGATTTTGATAAAATTTCTATTTATTTATTTAAACTTTATGTACAATAGTGGTACATGGGCGGACTTAATGCATCAAGGCATTCTCTACCAGTCAACCTTTGGGTTATAAAGACTACCAATCGGAACGTATATCCTTTCACAAGAAAGATTTTTTAAATCGGATCATAAATGACGGAGTTATGAGGTAACATACATAAAATAATACAACCAAACCGAGAACCTTCTTCATTTTTTGAAGTCGGTTAACAAGAACATAAAACATATTTTTTTTTCAAAAATGTTCAATTTTCTCCTCAGCTTTTCCAGTGTTTAGTATTGTATATGGTATGTATATAGTAAATTGAGTAAATGTTGTAAGTTTACATGACTGACAGGGCAGCCCGACAGACGTTGGCCTGTCCAAATAGTTCACACAAAAATCCCTCGAAAAACACCATTTTTTTTCTCTTTTTTATCGGTTTATTTCCCAGTCGTTCTATAGCAACGAGCTAACCAACAAACAACACTTCATGTTTTGTTCCTATTTAGACTCACCTCTTGAAGATTACCAATAAAGCAATAGTTACACTCTAACTAATATGTATGGTTCTCTAGGAGTCTTTTACAACAACCTCGGCTTTTGCAAATACATTTTAAACTCGCTGACCACTTGAAACTTGCAACAGATCTATCACACTTATTCAAACTGAGTGACACGAGAGCACTTAGTTAGTCTGGTACCATCGTCAACAAAATTCATTACTACGATAGTCCATTTAAATATTAATGCTCTAGATGAGATTGCAGACTGATTGAATGACTGATGTATTCAAATTCAAATTAAGTTGTCTAGTATACATAATTTACGATGTATTTAATGTTGAAATTCTTTGTGAAAATGTGTACTTATTTGCTTGAATTTCGGTTTTATTATGTTGTTATAAGAATCACGTTTCATTAGGTTTTTCATATGAATGCCTTAAAAAGTATCAAGACTTTTTTAAATTAAGATGCCAAGTCACAAAATCTGAACTGATGGATCGATCGACCCTTGTAGAATAAGCTGCGTCAGTAACGCGTAGACTTAACCTAAGATACGGCAGTCTAGAATAGCCATATTTAGATCATATTAATAGCCGATCAATGCCTACAACGTCAGTGACCCTGTATCATCATGATAATTGCAGTCAAAAGACATGACACTGCTGAACAATGGCCTCCCTCAACGACATCGAGCGGTCCTCTGCTTCACGTATCCAGCGAACTCCCGCAGATCTCACCAGGTTATCGGAGCACCTTGTGGGTAGCCTGTCAACGCTGTGTATTCTGGTACACGGTCGCTACTCCAGAACCTTTCGACCTGATCGACTAGATAGTCCATCAAAGAAGAACAGATATTCTGCGATCAATGTGCCACTTACTCGATACCACTTACCTACCTACCTTGTATACTAACATACATATTGTAGGTTTATGTATTTATCTTTCAAAATATTAAAATCAACTGCCGTGCGTTAGCCTCGCAAAAAAAATTTTTTTTTTTTTTGTTTTGTTGCTTATAATCAGGTATGGTTTAGGCAAAAAAGTGTGACAATCAGATCAATTTTAGGTGGTAAAAATTTACCAGGTCATCTATGTAGTTTATTATTAAAATTGTTTGAGTCTCAACACTTCCGAAGCCAACTGTACTTGTTAGTACTCCTCACTGACTGACGTACCATGATAAGTAAATTGAAAAATGAGTGAAGAGTGTTCTACCTCGGTGGTTAACAACTGTTAAAATTAATTCCCTTTATCTATGTATATCTAATTCCAAACATACTTAACTTGCAAATATGGCGATTTCATTTAAGATATTCTTCAGATAATCCTTTGATTAGAATATTAATGATTTTATTTGTGTGTGGTCTAGGAAAATCTGTTATAAGGTGGTTATTAACTTCCTCAGAGATGTGCCCTTATAGGCGTTGTACCAGTGGTTCTTCCAGGTGGTCTATTAAGTTGCCACAAGGGCATTTCATTAAAAAAAAAAAGGTGTTTATTCACTGTAGTAATAATCACAAGAGTAGTATTTGATCCCCCGTTGTGGTTATAGTGCGATAAAACTCTCTGATCTTTTCCTCAAAAGGAAGGCGCTTTTTGAAGGTGTTCCCCGGTAATAAAAAATGTAGTTAATAGCTTAGCCATCAGAGGTTAGAGGTGGGTTTAAAAAAAATGAAACCATTTGTAGAGCCGTTTCTACCAAAAAACTATTAATATATTCAAAGAAACTCTCAATACCTCTTCAAAACAAACTTAGTGAATAGAGAATAATTTATTTAAGAGATATTTTTTTATATCTATTGTCATATATACGAGTATTTATATAAGAATCCCTTAAAAATATTTTTGTTCAATTATTATTGTTTATTTTCTTGTTTTTTTTTTTTTGTTTTGTGAACAAAACGTATTGTTTGAAAAAGGTATCTGTTTTCTGATTATACAAATCTTGTGAAGTTTCTTAAGGTGGGTACTGATCGGTGCGTAATGTAAAATGTTACAAAGCGAGCATTCGTGCAGTCAGTACGTGGAAATGTAGTTTTGTTTTAAGCTGGGTACTGACCGGTGTTACGGGGCGTAATGTAACATGTTACAAAGCGAGCAATCGTGCAGACAGTACTTGAAAACGAGCACGAACACGCGTATCTTACTCAGATTTTAGGACACGGCGTATTGTAACATGCTCGCTGCGAATGATACATTACGGCCGGCAGCACTGGTCAGTACCCAGCTTTACACGGATTTTAGGACACGAATGTAACACGAATGAAACGGCCCGTAACACCGGTCAGTACCGAGCTTAAATTCATGAGTAATGTACATATAAAATCATATTTCTATAGTATGTTTATAAATATTAGTTTATGAAGCAATTTTTCAGGTATTTTCAACTTTGACTTTAGACTCCAGGGTTGCGGAATTTGTTCGAAAGGGGTAAAGTTAGAAAGGGTCCGCGGCCCTGGAACGTAAAAGGTATTTGGAGGAACACGGATGGGTTTTTGTCAATAAGAGTCTGACACTCCTTTCCGCTCCGCCCAGAGCGTAAGAAGTAATTTTTAAATCATTTCCCATGATTAAAAAAACAGGTTGACAGAAAGAAAGACGAAACATCGTTTTATTTGACAAAGAAGGGCGGACAACACATTTGCCATTGCGATACCTTCGGTGTTAAGGATGTGCTTATGGGGATACTGACCACTGGTCATTAGATAGAAAGCCGGCTTGTTGGCTACCCAATAAAAAAGTTAACTACAATGGAACTCTCTGCCTGCGTCTGTGTTTCCAAACGCATACAACCTTAATATCTTCAAAATTAGAGTGAGCAGGCTTCTTCTGGGTAAGCTCGCTCCATCGTCGACTTTGTCTCTGTTATTTATGACCTAGACTAGAGTCAAGAGCAAACTCATCTCAAATAAAAATAAAACAAAAGATTCTGAACGTGCCATTTCACAGACACCCGCGATTTCACGGTCATCGGTCTGTGTCTTCCGGTGCGCGTTTGCTAGTCTGAAACCTTTGACCCCATTGACTATCTGTTTTCGGAGTTTCCTTGATTGAATCAGAAATGAAGAGATCCGCTGGTGAACCAAGGTTACCGACATAGCCCGAAGAATCGCCGAACTTAGTGTCATTCATGACGAATGACGAATCGAAACGAAGGCCAAACAAGGTAAACACGCTGTCCATTTCAGTACCAACAAATAAAACCCAAACAAACGAACATGCAAATATGGTCAACATACAAAACAAAGGTTTCATGCATCTTTTATGACGTCATCCAATCTGATATAAAGAAAGAAAGAGAAAGAAAGAAAAATGTTTATTTGGGACTCGCACAAGACTAACAAACTAGTAAAATAAAATTAAAAACTAAACAGTATAAAAAAATAATTATCTGCGCGAGGCCAAAATGGTCCCTATCTCAGCTTATGCTGCGATATCTAAAAAATAAATAACGCAGCGCTGGTATTCTGATAGGGCCAGTCAGTGGTGCCACGGATACAGTCACGGAGCATATTTAACAGAAATATACAAATAAAATAATACGTATAAATATGGGTAAAAAAAATGCAACAATTATTAATATATAATTATATAAATAATAAAAAAAAATTAAAAAATAATAATCGGTACATACAAACAATAAATAAGCTGACACCCAATAGCCCAGTGCTCCAGCTTCATTTGTCGATATCATAGACAAATGAATAGAGCGCGCGGGCGCAAGTGGGAGGTTATGTGTGGTCGGCTGTCACAAAGAAAAGATGGTTGAACCCGTTGAACAGAAACATAAATGTAAATAAACAAAACAAAAAGCTATATCGACTTGAAGCATCTAAATTGCGTTTAAGTATAATAAAGATAAATATTAATAGTTGCGGGCTGTGAAGTGTAGTGCTTTGTCGCCAGGCAGAGTCATGCATTTACGGAGAAAATAGAACAAAATCACCAATTATGTTACTAACAGCGTGCAGACCTACGGTAAGTTTATGTGGTATCCTTTTGAATGCATAATAGGTGTTGTTTGAATTTGGAACTAAAAGTACCAACTGTTCTTAAAGCACGAAACGGCGGTGGCAGGTCGTTCCAGCAACGAGAAGCAGCGAATTTAAAACTTCCACGGAATGCAGCAGTTCTATGGGGCAAGGTCAACAAGAGGTAAGCAGATGCTCTAGTTTTGACTTTGTTCACATCTCGAGACCAAGTTAATTTACCATATAGATAGTCAGGTTTTTTTGTGAGAATTATGCCAAATAGCAGGGTAGCCAGATGAAGCTTTCTCCGTTCTGACATTCTCATCAAATTACCCTTATTTAAAAACGGAGTAATGTGAGATCTAGGAGGGACATTAAAACAAAATCTTGCACAAGCATTCTGTACCCGCTGTATCAATCTCTCACTCCTACCAAGAATGCACGCCCCATACACAGTGTCAGCGTAGTTCAGCTTGGATAAAACTAGTGACTCACAGAGCATGACACGCATATCCACACTTATGTAGGGACGGACACGGTACAAGAGTTTGAGACGGTAGAAGCAGTTGCGCACAGCCTCCATGACATGAGTCTCAAAATGCAGTTGCTCATCAAATATCACCCCAAGATTACGGGCTTCCTGCACCCTTTCTATGGAACACCCATCAATCTTCAAGTCCAAGCCCACATTACTCATTTTACTTAAAAAATGTCTAGTCCCCATGACCATAAATTTTGATTTTACTGGGTTCAGAACCAGGGAGTTTCTTGTCGACCAGGCAGAGATCCTATCCAAATCCTCGTTCATTCTTTTTACAGTGTCAACAGTCTGCTGAGGATGAAATGGCAAATACATCTGCAGATCATCAGCATAAAGGTGGAACTTGGCGTTGAGCAGGCAGTTAGTAATATCAGCACTGTACAAAATGAAAAGAAGCGGACCAAGGATCGATCCCTGCGGCACGCCCCTGTTCACGCACTTAGGATCAGAGGACTTAACGGCTCCATCACTATCGCTTGAAACCTGGACTAACTGAGATCGGTGAGTCAAGTAACTCTGAAACCATTGCACCGTCTCAGGCTGACATCCATAGTAAGACAGCTTGGAGAGGAGAAGCGATGTATTGATAGAGTCAAAAGCACGTGAAAAATCTAGCAGAACAAGCATGGTGCCCATGCCCTTGTCTCTGGCTTCAAGGATGTTTCCAACCACGTCCAGAAGGGCAGTGGCTGTGCTGTGTCCTTTGCGAAAACCTGATTGTAAAAGTGGCAAAATCTCTATATGCATTCGATATCGTGCATTGTGACGTCAAAAGCTATGACGTCAAATACTGCCTGAACAAAAGTCCAATAGGGAAGTTTAATGACCATGTAAGGACATAGAAAAATATTCACAGGTTTAAGGAAAGTATATCTATACAATGATTGCGCAAAATACTAAAAAAAAAGTAAATAGGTACGGTAAAATAGGTAATCTCGTCTAAGTACCTATTTTACGCACTCCTCGTTGTATAGCACCGTGCATATCCTTTACGGTTTTTTTTAATGTCCATAAAAAATATAAGAATTCCACCAAGAAGTTTCACATTTCTAGAATAAATAAGCGGAATGATCGAACCTCCATAGAAGCGATTTTGTTCAATAAGTTTGTCTCACTTTACTAATAATACTATAAAGAAATTGAGACGAAAGATGTAGTTCTAATTTTCAACACGCGCCTGTGGCGTCATTTGCAAGTTCGCGCTATTTTCATAATTATACGGAACGTCAAAGATTGTTGCGACTTTCCGACTGATATCTAAAAGCTAAAAGTTTGTTTCATTAACTATAATGTACTGTTTTCTCGTAAATGTGTTGAAAAATGTTGTATGACACACGTGTGGAAATTGGTTTTTACAAACTCGTGACTATGGTAAGCCGTTTGTAAAAACCAAGTTACCGCACTAGTATCATAAATAACTACTTTCTAATAAGTTTCTAGTAGTGATAATAATTAAATAAAACCAAACATGAACATCCAAATAGGGTCAGCATACAAAACAAAGGTCTCATTCATCTTTTATAACGTCATCCAATTTGATGCCGTGCATTGTGACGTCAGAAGTCATGACGTCGAACAAATGCTGCCCACACAAAGTTGGATAGGGAAGTTTGAACTCATTGACTATACGTAAAAGTTCGTGGAAAAATATTCGCTGGATTAAGGAAAGTAAAACCATAACTATATTTGCCTAACAAACTAAAGCGTAGGTATTACAATCAAAGAGAATGCCTGATTCACTGCTTCGTATTTTTTTTATTTGCGCGACAACGTAATAAACCGGTCAAGTGTGAGTCACACTCGCACATGAAGAGTAATTCCGTAAAGCATAAACCAAAAATATCACGTGTCTTGTTTGGCCACTTATTTTTTATTAAACTAATTGTTTGGCCACTGTAATAGCAACTGGACTAACACAAAATTTCAACTGTCTACCTATTACGGTTCATAGGATACAGCCCGCTGACAGACAGACAGACGGATAACGGAGGCTTAGTAGTAGGGTTCCTTTGGTGACCCTTCGGGTACGGAACTCCGGAGAAGGCAAAGAAAACTGTTTAATTGACAAAAGCATTGAAGTTGATTGTGTCTCATTACGACGACATCTCCCTTGCCCCACCAAAAACTTGCAGAGGTGAAGTTTTCTAAGGTACAAAATCAAAATCAAAATCAAAAGTCATTTATTCAAATTAGGCTGAGTGCCAGCACTTTTTGAACGTCAAAGTTCCAAATAAAGACAGTCCCCAAAACACCCGCCCGTCACCACTTCCTAGTGTTTTAGCTGGGAAGAAGAAGTGGCGCAACAAACTCCCCAGCAACACATCTGTCTGTTAAGTTAAGTAAAGCAATATGTTTGTATACCTCTCTCTTCTATATTTTAACACGTTACTGTACTTAACTATCACCATTAAAACTTACTACCAACCAACAGGTCGCCCACAATACGAGTAAGAATAAAACTACCCGCCCATAAAAATTAACAAAATAAATCCTTCAACTGCCAACCTTCCATTTAATCCTGAGCACCGCCATCTGTTGGCAGTTTCCGGGAAACGTGGAGCAATAAAAATACTTAGCATTCCGCTTCTCTAGTGGGAAATAGGAAAAGAGGGAACAGGCTACAAGCTGTCTAAATAACTGGGATTCTGTACTGAACGGTACCTATATTCTTGAGTGCTAGATTTTAATTACTTTTGAAGAAGTGTTAAGCAACACTTCTTCAAAAACTAAAGTTATTAGTGTGAATTTCTACATTATGGCAGCGTAAAAGTCAGGTACATAGCGTGTGAATTGTTGAGTTAGTTTCCACTTACTTTAATTCTCCTTATAATATGATCGGTCTGTCCAAGACATTACCAGTACGTTCATGCCAATGCCATTACGATTCATTACCAAATAAATAAATCAGTTCAGAAAATTAGGAGAAAATTGGTTGCGACGGACACACGAGTCTAAGGGTTCCGTTTTTCATTCTCAAGTGCGGAATCCTAAAATGTACTGATTCATATTATTTGTTTTTTAAGCTTTCACGACTAAATCGTAGAACCGATTTTGATCCATTTTGGTACACCCTTTACGAAAATCCATAGGTATATTATACCACTAGCTGCGCCCCGCGGTGTTACCCGCGCTTTAAAAGTCCTATGCCTATGGAATTTATCCTGTATCGTAGGTGCGTTTACAAACGTCAAAGTCACATACACAATCGGCCAGACCCGGAACAACTATATGTAGGCTATAAATATATTTGTTCCGTATGGGAATCGAACCCGCGACACGCAGCGCAGCAGTCAATCGCTCAACCACTGCGCCAAACGTACCGTCTATATATGTGAAGGACATGCCGTACAAAGGTCTCGATTTATTTCTTTGTACTTGTCACGTTCTCACTCGCGGTCGTGTCGACGACACTTGCAACCCCATTCATTTAGTCCTGTCAACAATAAAAGCTACCGTAACGACGCGACGCTGAATTTACTATCTGAGCAAGAGAAACCTTCATTTTTAAAGCATTAACAGGTAAGCTAGTAAAACATGATATACAACTGATAGATAATACTTAAATTTTCTACATACATGCATTAGGAGGCTTTGTCTTATTACCATGTGGTTGTACTATAAGGTACGCAGACCTCTGCCTATCCCTTCGAGGTTGCATGCGAGATGTTACGTTAGACAAAGTTCATCAAGATCACAATGTAAAGGTGTCAGCTTCCTGTATACCAAATTTTATCAAAATTTGTCCAGCCGTTTGCGCGTGAAGAAGTAACAAACATACACATACACACACTCACACTCACAAACTTTCATCTTTATAATATTAGCGTGATATATAGTGTGATGTGATAGTGTGATTGCGAGCGTATCCAGCTAGTGATTAATATATACACGCATTTTAAAATTCAGCCATACTACAACACTTTTTGAAGCAATCCAAGAGAGCAAGCAAGTACACCTTCTCTATTAAAATGGTGTCGGTTGAATTACAGGGACATCAGGAATAGACATTCCTCCTTACGCTCTGCATGACAGGCATGATGCAATAACGCACAGGACAAATCATGTTCTGTAGACGTGATCTATGAGGTCTGTAATAGGCAGATGTAATCTCATATCACCTAGGTCGTACAAAGACCTAGTCAAGACTATCCTACGTTCTACAGGATGAAACAACGTGTAACAGGAAGTAACGCAAAACCCGAAGGGGATTGTATGCATCGTTATGAACCACTTTTAGTACGGGGCCACATTGAAATCCCGAAAAAAAATTCAATCATAATGACCCCTTTTCAGCGGCTTAATTCTGTAATGTGTTTTGGCAAAGGCTTACTTGTCTCAACACATTAGGTGCATCGGAAGTCTTTATTTTAAGCGAATCGTAGACAAAGGAATTGAAGTGCCTTTGCCGAAACACGTTACACGAATAGGCCACAGGTTTTGTTTTATACACATTGTAGACTGAGTACTTGACTGCAAACTTTGATATTTTTTACAATCGTTTTCGCTGATGGTTTTTTTTATTACATATACCCTTCGGAAAGCGATAATGTGATCAGTAATGGAGCGGTACGCTTGCCTAAAAGTTACCTATTCGCTCTTGACTTAAAGACCACCATGTTGTATATTACTTAGGTACTAGTTTTTGTCCGCGACTTCGTTCGCGCATATTCCATTTTTTTCCGTTCCCTTAGGAATTTCCCGTTCCCGTATAGCCCATATAGCCTTCCTCATGAATGTGGCTATCACATACAAAAATAATTTTCCAAATCCGACTGGTAGTTCCAAAGGTTAGCACGTTCAAACAAACAAACATAATCTTCAGCTTTATTAGATTAGTATAGATTTTACTTTGTCTATCTGCGGAACTTCGACCTTAAGATAACTTCAAAATTTGAACGCTAGGCAAGTCGTAAATTCGCGGTGATTTACTTTAAAAAGAAATGACGTAGTTCTCGGATTGTGTGCGGTCGCTAGTGTGAGGTTCCTAGTGAAGAGCTAATTAAAAACTGTAATGTTATTTTGTTCATCGTGAAAACAAAGGTAAAGTGAACATGAAGTGAGCTGTCAATTCATCCATTGAAGGTGAAATGACAGTTCACTTCAAGCTCGCTCCGTTTAAGTTTTCAAGGTGAGATGTTTACAGAATAGAGCGGCTGATCGTCTTTATCTATGCTACAGCTCCAGAATAAATAAACTTATTCTCATTTTAATAAATTAATATCTAATATCCATTGCGGAAGCTATCGAGAAGGCGTCATGAATACTATAGTGCTATCGAAATTGATACTTTTATGATGCGATATTTCGGTGCTGATTTCGTCACTTTACTTCATAAATAAATAATTTGCCTTTTAATAAAATCAGCAGTAAACATTTTATTAAATTAATAACAATATACGAACAAAGTAAACGAATTGCAATTACAACTTCTCACTTATTCATACAACAGTTTCATTTAAATAAATACCAATTAACATCGGTAAATAAAAGGACATTTATTGTAACTTCCTTGTTCAATTTCATTTATTTTGTGATACAATGGAAGAGTTATATTCAATTTGCATGTATTACTTATTTACTTTTGTCTCCAAAAGATAATCAAATAAGGATATCATAACGAAACGTTATGAAAAAAGATATCATTCAATTTCGTCTTTTGTGTTTACTGTGAGCACTTTCAAACAAACGTTTGTGATACCCGACTGTGACAAAAAGAGGGTTAATGTTTTTCGAGTGTATGTATGTAAATGTCTATAGTTATTAAAAAAAAAAAATATGTCACTAAAATCAATGTAAAAATTGAAACCCGACCGCAAACAGCGTCTAAAAATTCCCTATGCACCCGCATGTAGTTGGTAGCTTATTTGAATTCGGTATTTCAATGTTTTATTTCTACAAATATCTTTAACATACAGTATGTGGATCGTCCACTGCTAAGCGAAATATACACGGGGAGGTTTGGCAGGTTTGTAACGCGGTTATTTTTTTTGACAATCACGCGTCTACATAGAGTGGCTGAACATTGCAGTGGTCGCCAACTATTACGAGAGTTAAAGTACAGTGGCATTGGGTACTGTGGAGCCTCGCCTATACTGCAGAAACTTAGGTGAAGTGAACATGAAGTGAGCCGCCAATCCATACAAACAAGATTTAATGACAGTTCACTTCGTGGTCACTCCACCTAAGTCTTGCACGGTCTGATGTTGGCAGAATAGACCGGCTGATCAGAAGCCAGCTCAAAAGAGTTATAAAATGTTTCTAAAGCTAAGTTGACTTTGCAGTGTCGGGGTGTGTTGTGTCGATTTACATCACAACGAGTTATGTAGCCAATCGACTGCGTCAGATTGCTCCACGACACGATACAACAGAATTCGGTTAATAATCATGTAAAACCGGCTTTAATTTAGAATACTGCACCGTCTATGTTACTATTACAGTCGGTTTGTAAAAGTGGTCACGAAGTGACCTGTCTTCAATCTTTATTACTTGGATTGACAGATCACTTCTCTTGTGTAAAGGTGATCTTGAAAAAAAAATCGGTTATTAGTTGCAAAAATGTAAAATGCCTGAAAAAAATATTTGCTTTTCTGGCAAATTCACTTCATAATATCTCGCTTAAATAACGGGAAACAATTCGAAAACAATCTCTCTGACGAGAAAGGTACTGTTTCTTTTTCGAAGTGATATTTATAAAACGACGAAAATGATGGATTTTTTATCAATTGCTAGGGAGCAATTGATAAAAAATCCATCATTGAAATAAAACCGAGTACCAACCGGAAAAGAACTCACAAAATTAATAAATCTAATTTTAATAAATTTGAAAAGTTGAAAACCTTCGCCTTTATAATTCAATATGTTACAAACTTTCCGCCGTGGCTTCAAGTTTCTTCAAAACTCGGAAAGGGAAGGGAAGAAAGTAAAAAAATCGAATTTACTTTAAGTATCCGAATGGTTTCAGTAATGTGAAAAGTTGTATTAACTTTCACAATGTCTAGTGTATCGTTTGGTATATTGTTATTGAGCAGATCCAATTCGTGTATTTCTCGGTCTTAACTTACCTTAGTATTTTTTTTTTTGGACGATGATCACTCGCAGTTCAGCACTCTAAGGCTGGTTACTGCTTAACCGGACTATCCTGTGGTGGTCTCAAATGAATTTAAGGCCTCCAGCCAGGGCTTACAAACTAAGCTAAATTAAACTAAATGGCCGCTCAATTACCTAAGTAAGGGGAGCTCGTGGCTAAATAATAACAGCCACGCGGGTCGATTTTCAAGGTTAAGCAGCGCTTGCCAAGGTCGATCCGTGGATGGGTGACCATCTTAACATACCGAGACTCCTCCGTGCCTCCGAAAGCACGTTAAACCGTTGATTTCGATTATAGATTCCGCAGTTCGATTCGGCAGTCGATACGGATGGTCAGAAGCCAGAAAATCTGACAACACACCCCTGCCAAGAAGTAGCTTGTTACCCAGTTACTGGGTCGTGGAGGTCAAGCAGGCTAATACTGGTATTCAGCTGAATCCAGTTTAACTGGAAGCCGATCCCAATATAGTTGGGAAAAGGTTAGGCCGATGATGAGATTTTGTTTGTCTAGGTCAGTCTTTTGACTGGTGACGCATGTCCCTTAAGAAATAATTGGAAACTCTTAAAAAAATTAAAAAAAAAAGTTGCCAGCTCTTAATTTACAAAAATAACAAACCAATACTAATAGTATAGAAGAACAAAAGTTTTTAGCCATGAGTCCGTACAGTATTATATAGCTGTGCTCAAATTGTCTTAGTCTGCCTCTTAACTGTACTTATTGAAATAAAATAAATTAATTGTATCACCCTATATAATGCTTCGTTTATCTAACTTTTCTGTAACTCATATGGTAAACATAATAAGGAGTATTTATTCTATTGTCACGACGAGAAGACACATCAATGGAACTACTTGTAGTGCAGGGAAAAGTTCAGAGTGCGGCAGGACACCAATGCGTTGGATCGACCAAGTCAAAACTGCACTCAATGGTCCACTCCACGAATGTACAAGACGAGCTACAGTACCAGAGGAATGGCGACGGATTGTGGAGCTTGCCATCAGCCCTGATGAGACGACCACGACCACTCTGCCAAGAGTGTTACGACGAAGAAAAAGAAGAATTCTATTGTACCTAGTGGAGATTGATACGCTGCAAACACAATAATGATATTCGAATAAACTTTAAATCAAATATCTACTTACTTTCCATCTTACGAGAATACAGCAGAGCTGACACAATCTATCTTATTTCTTTCCAAAAACGAATTCTCCAAAACTCGCTAAATCTTCATTAAAAAGCGATTACGCAGAAGGACCAATTTTATTTTCTTTATTTTACGCTCTTCCGTTTTCGTACTAAGATCCAAGCGACGTCAATAATGAGAACTAATGGTTAAGTAACTCACAACTACTTTCCATAGAGATAAGCTAAGAGGCTCTAGATAACTCCTTGGTGCTAACCTAAGGTTTTGGAAATACTTTCGTTATGAGTACAGCTAAGGAGTGGAATTCACTGCCGGTGTCTGTATTTCCTGATAGCTACGACCTGGGGATCTTTAAGTCATGAGTGAAGAGGTTACTTTTAACCAAGCGCGCTCCATCATCGGTTTCTATTAGGTGAGATTGTGGTAAAGCGAGCCCACGAATATTATTATGAAAAATCCTATTTTCTTAGTATAATTGAAGAATACATCTACTCCATTCAACTGTCAATCAATCGCAAGCTGTGTCTGTGAATTTGTTTGAGTCGAGTGGGCTTAGAATATAGGGGTCGATATACCGACATTTAATACCAGCGATAACGTTTGCTAAATAATCCAAAATGTATGGGGTTGACATGCTCAACCAAAATGTCGCGTGAACGAATTTTCGACTGTCGTTTTTGCTACTTTAACTTCAATCGACCCCCCAAGATATTGTGATTTGATTATCAACTCATAGACAATTTATCAATTACCTAAATCTTAATTAGATGCCAATCTCGGTGCAATTGTTATGTGTTACACAACACATAACAATTGCACTGAGACTGGCAAACCAGAATCTTCCTACCCTTACTTGAAAGGATACAACTCACGCTTGACATTTCTATTTCTATTTGGGTATTAATTCATTAGAGCACAACAGGGACCCTTCTTAAGGAAGGAAGGGTTCCGTACAATGGTAGGATTCCTTCTTTTTTCCTAACGAAAGAAAACGTGTCGAATAAAACCCACCCTTACAAGTGGGGGTCGTTGAGCTACGAATTCGGCGAGGAAATGGAGATGGCAAAATGTAGTTAAAATAAAGAATATGGTGCATTGTGTATTGGATGGCGTGAATCGTTTTCAAGTATCGCTCTTTTTATACGGCTTGCTTTAAACAATGCACACTTACAACTAAGTGCACCAGATACTAAAAAAAAACGAAAAAGTTTTCTTGGCTGTGAGAGTCCGTTCCTGGCAACTTCAACTCGGAAAGATGCGACCTTTGGCGAAAGAAGCTCAAGTCTCTTGACTATTTCATCGTGCCATCGGAGAGCCTTCCACTTGGTTACGCTTTACCGTGGTTGACCTTGAAAACTCTTAATAGACTCGGTAGGTCGGTCGCAGTAAAGACAAGCTGGGATTTTTTTGTCAGTCTATGAGTCGGTCTGTCTGTTTATTCCAGCTCATCTTCAAAACGGTTGGACCAATTTTGACCGTACTGGCAGATAGCTGATGTTGCAGGAAGTAACTTAGGCTACATTTATATTAGACTAATTACGTTTCCGCCTACAAAATAAAAATCCCATGAAATTTCAAAATCAAAATCAAAAATCAAAAGTCATTAATTCAAATTAGGCTGAGTGCCAGCACTTTTTGAACGTCAAAGTTCTACATAAAGACAGTCCCCCAAAACGCCCGCCCGTCACCACTTCCTAGTGTAATTGTGTAATTGTCACATAAAACTAATTTGTAAAAGCTAGTAACACAAAAAACGTCGTTGTAATACACAAACAAAAACAAAATTTAATCACCTTAATAAGTTCGTTACTTAATTAAGCGATCCATTTGCCGGTAAATATCACATTAAACTAATTAATTCGTTTACCTTTCGTTCAATCATTCGTTCCATTAAGCCGATATTCTGTAGTCTATAAGCGCACATGATGTGTTTAATGATTTTCAATAAAAAATGGGCCCCACCAGAAGGCTTAAAATCACCTTAAAGGCAATAGATAGTGCAATGCTCGGAAATCCTTGATCGAATCAGGAATGATGATATACGCAGGCGAACCAAGGTGACCGACATAGCCCGAAGGAATGCCAAACTTAAGTGGCAATTGGCAGGGCACATTGTTCGTAGAACAGATGGTCGATGGGGCCGAAAAAATCTGGAAGACCTAGCGTTGGGAGGCCCACAAGGTGGATCGATGACCTGTTGAGGGTTGCGGGTAGCCGATAGATGCGAGACACACAGGACCGGTTGTTGTGGCGACACTTGGGGGAGTCCTATGCCCAGCAGTGGACGTCTTTCGGCTGAAATAATGGTGATGATGAATTAAAAACATAAAAATCTTACTGCTGCCCGTGGCGTCACTCACATGACAGATATTACTACTGACAAAACCTTTATCCAAATATGTCGGCGTCAGCTTCCAGGCTAGGCAGGAAGCAACTGTAAAAAGGAGAAGGTTCTCTATTCGGTTGTTTTTGTTTATGTTTGGTACCTCATAACTCCGACATTTATGAACCGTTTTGAATAAGTTTTTCTTGTGAAAGGATATACGTTCCGATTGGTTCCATTGAAATTTAATCTAAATCGGTTAATTTGTTTGGTTTTTAAATGAAAATAGCTTGGGGAAATAGAAAATATATCATTCAAGTAAGTAAACGAAATTGCGTGTTTTGCTTTCCTGTGACTTTCCAGTGGTGTTGTTAGGTGTGGGGTACCTACCACTAAAAAGTGAAAAATAAAAAATCTTTTACAAAAAAATACAACAGACTTCCAAATAAATTTCGGAAGTCGGTGTTTTTGGCTGTTTCTTCGTATTTTAACACCGACTTCCGAAATTAAAGTTTTTGTACTTTGTAGTGCTTTTTTTTATTTGGAAGTCGGTTATGTTTTTTTGTAATAAAGTTTTATATATGGAACGACTGCCTCCTAACCCGGAAACTGGGTAACTCGGTACCCCTTGGCTAGAGATTACCCGTATCGACTGACAAATATCATAAATGACAATCGGGCCCAGCTGCTTATCGTGCTTTTTGAAGTGTGTAATGGATGGTCATCCACCAGAAACCGACTTCGGTATGAGTTGCTTAACCTCCATGATCTGTGTGATTGTTACTTCTTAGCCACGAGCTCCTTAACGGCCGGTCTCAATAACGTATCCACCTTTAATCAACTGGCAAATTAGCTGCCAACAGTAGCCGAAACGTCATCTTTGCCTTTATAACATGACGTATCAGCTACTGTTGGTAGCTAATTTGACAGTTGGTTAAAGGTAGATACGTTATTGAAACCGGCCATAAGACATTAATCTACATATACCGGAATATAAAATATCCTATAAACCTTTTAATTCAGATCTATCCAAATCTGATCAGCTATTTCAGAGTGGTGGAGGAACAGAGTTACAAATAACCACGGAGTACTAAATTGTTAGAAGTGTTGACAATACTTTCAGAGGCCGCAAAGGTGTAGATACATTACTCTGTGGAAACATTCCGATTTTCACATTAATTTTAATTAATTTCCAATTTACATAAAGTATATTGGGATTATCTGTTTTAAAGTATATTGAAGAGTGGTATCGATTATATTGATAATAATTAGTTTTAATTGGTTCTGCTGAAAGAGTACATTTTTATGGGTGGGAGATCATCAAATGACTTCTTCCGCTCTGGGTGGAGTGGAACGTGTCAGAGTCGTACTGACTAGAACCCACCCGTGTACCTTCTAAGGTCCTTTGCCTTCTAGGGCTGCGGTGACTCTTTAAATCAAATTCCGCAACCCTGGCAGGGTCTGGCCCTAGCTGACCCTTTCTCCTATGCTGACATCTATTTAAGGCGCGCGTGGAACACAATACGCCTTCGACCCGGGCCTGGTGGTGATCGGACAGCGAGCCACCCAACGCTCGCCGTCCGCAGGCCCGGGGCGTTCTTCTGTAACGGCCGTTGGGGCGACGGCGTTGTCTCTCTCTCGCGCGGCCTGCCTCCTCCTTCGCTAGCATTACTGCTTCGCAGATGGAGGTGATGTGCTGAAATAGTACTACACATTGTATTTGGTAGCTAAAAAAATCATTACTCCATCATACTTAACCACAAACCATTCACTCACAATCCAAAAACATTCACTCAATTTTGACAGAAGATTCCTCTAGCATTTTCGCACATCCCATTCCCCAGACGGTATTAGATAAGAGTCGTCTCGTATCGTGTGAGGGTTGAAAAGGGTGCGCGGCTGTGCCAAGACGCCCCTGATTAGGACCTGAATCTATTCCCCAAGATATATTGCCTTTATTTCCCCCTTTTTTATTATTCCACCCTCTAAAAACATCTGTTTGACTTTTATTGCAATTTACTTACTTGAACCTTTCTTTTATGTTGTGTTGAGGTTTTCGGCGAATGAACGAAATGAACGAAAAGTGAATAGCTGAGATTGACGCGATGAAAGATTGAATGGTTCGTTTCTCTGTGAATGGTTGTGTGGAGCGGTTTCGGTGTATGTTTTTAGATAGCTGTGGCTTCTTATTCCTTTTTGTGAATTTATTGGAAATAGAAGAGCTTAAGTATGAGACGGCTGAAGTGTGGAAGATTTCTTTATTTTACAGAATCTTTGAAAGGCGAATGTAAATTACATTTAGGTATATATCCACCTATACGTACAAAACGTTTTGGGAATATTTTCATTTTGCAAAAAGCTAAGGAGTGGAATTCCACGCTGGAATTCCACTCCTTAGCTGTTATTTCGCGATTTCAGTGTTAATCCCATAGTGATAGTTGTTCATAATAATGAGTATAATGACCCTTTAAGAGGTATTACGTTTATTCTGTTACACGTTGTATGTACCCGGTATACTCAATAATAAATCGCCAATTATATTTTCATGAACAAATGTAGCCAGTTAGTAACTTTACGAACATAGAAACTGTTCGCGCGGCGAAATGTTTCAAGTAAATACCTCTTGCCAGCTGCTGGGGCATGGGAGGCCATGGGCTCCCAAACTTTGGGGCGTGCCCCACTTAGGGCCGTATGATAACCCCTAAAATAAACTTTGTATGTTACATTTATGTTCTTAGTATTAAAAAATGTCGTGATTCCAACAATTCTCAGGTTACGGTAAGGTCACTTGCGGTTTCAGGTAAGAGGCAATATTATGAATCGGGGATATTATGAAGGATTGTTCGCATTCGCATCGCAGCAATAATATATTTAATAATAAATTAAATATATCGAGTAATCTGAAACACACTTTCAATTTCCATACATTTATTTATTGACATTACTTTGTCACTGAACTGAATGAGACCTCTGCAACAAAGTCAAGTTATTTGATGTTTTCATTGGACATTGGCTGATTATGTGTACCTATAATGAGTTCCTTATAGTTTTCCCAACATGCAAGGAAAGGGTTTTAATTTTAGTAGACAGCTGTAGATTTTGCCACGAGATCCTCAAAGCCCCCCTGCTTTGAGGATCTCGTGGCAAATATTAACAGCCGCACGGGTATTTTTTAAGGTCATGCTTGTCGCGGTCAGTCCGTGGATGGGTGACCATCTTGACGATACCTCCGTGCTTCGGAAAACAAGCTCAGCCGTTGGTCCGGCTATCATTTGTAGATCTTTGACATTCGTTACGGGTACCCAGAAGCCAAGAAATCTGACACTAGTCTTGCAAAAGCGTATCGTAATACACAGTCAAATCACTTCCCGTGGGTCCACCAGAGAATGGACAGCAGTATTCTCTGTATATTGCAACAGCTATACTGCGATCGCCAACCCGCTTACCAAGCGTGGCAATTATGGCAAACCCCCACCACTTAAGGGAGGCCTATGTCCAGCAGTGGACGTCTTTCGGCTGATGATGATGAATACCCAGTTACTGAGTTGTGGTGGTCTGATAGGTAGTCGCACCATGTAAAATAATGGTACTTGGTTACATCCAGTTAGACTGGAAGCCGACTCCAAAATAGTTGGGAAAAGGCGAGGCAGATTGAGTTAAAGAGGGTACATTTGTCAAAAGGTTGGGAACCATATGCTAGAGAAGTTGGGTTTAATTTTGATGTACATACATCGCAGTTTAGGTGGAGTATTGTTTGGTAGTTATTTGAACTATTATAGAAACTGTTAATGAGTGGATTGCTGCTGTTGTTGGTTTTATTTAATCTCTCTCTTGGGGTGAAGAGCTATACCAACTGTAGGGAACGTGCGGGAACTATATAATAGGTGGCAGCACAAAAGTGTCAATGTCCAGTATTTATAAGGTAAATGTTTCGAATTTGCAACGCTAGATGGCACTGTCCATGCCCTATACATTCCCCAAATAGAAGCGTATAGAAGATATAAGTGGCATCACAAGGCCTGAAGCACAGTAGATAAATATACAGTAGGTTATCTAAGGCCGCCCGCCGAGTTATTAGCCTACTCTTGCGTTGATACCCAGGGTTGTCACTTTTACTTTTAGTTAATATTTTCGAACAAGCAGCACTTGATCTAAATTTATAAAATAAAAAGCATATTATGATTGAATATTTTACCAATTTATAAATTTAGTAAAAATAAAAAGCTTTTATTCACATAACATTTATTATACTAAGTTACAAATTTGATACCGAGAAAATTTTTCTCCTGTTTCTGCACGTCCGGAACGCTTTATTATTATTTATTAATTATTGTGAAATTGTCCTTATTACAACTATACCTACGCGAAAAATATGTTTACCAAAACGATGTTTCGTACTCAATCCTCTATTTTATAGTAAAACTAGACTTCTTAAAATAAACTTTAGCTCTAAACATAGTATTCAGAAAAATGCGACTCGGCTACGCTCTTAATAAAGCAAATAAACTGTGAAATAAACAATACAATACCATATTTTCTAATAATATTTAAGTATAAGTAGGTACTTACATTTCTGGTTGAGTAGGAAGTATGAAGAATGATAAGTCCGGGTTTGCGAAATCATTATTGAGGCACCCGAAAACACTACAATATTTTTTTCCTCTTTTTGAAGTCATGATACTCGTAATTTACGACAAGTGTCCGCCGCCCGCGCCGGCGAGAGTTGACGAACGCAAGCGGTCATGTAGCGTACGCGCGTGCTCACAGTCGCGCTGCACAGCCCGCACTGCCGCCACCTTATTAACCCATATATTATGCTAGCGTGTGCGTGAAATCGCGTGCCGACATGGCGCGCGGCGCGCACGCACACATTCAAACCGAGAGCGGCACGTTTGTATGAAGATGTTTTACTGTATATTTATCTACTGTGCCTGAAGTCTCGACATATTTACCGATCGCCTACCGGTCGATAAGTTCCAACGATTTGAAAATACCCATATTTGATTGTCTTTACATTCAAAGCCAGCGAATGTCATCGCTAGGAAATGTCAAATTTCTGAATTTTGTACTAAATTTTAACGCCTAATGTTGACAGCTAAGCGTAACGATATTATTAGTCATGACAACTAGTCCAGTAAATTTAGATATGTTATACCGAGTTTGACCGCAGGAGATGAAAAATATACCAATATGTAGGGAAAAACTAACTGATTTATCGTATCAAAATGTTTAAGCTGCACGTGGATCGGAAAAAATATAATTAATTAAAAACTAATGCGAAAAATCCATTTTTATTATTTATTACCGGAAATTTCTTACATTTTTGGTAAAAACAAAAATATCAGCTTGTAGATTTCATAGTTCTCTTTGATACGGAATTAGGTATGCAGGCAAAATAATGCACCATTTATTTACACCAGCCTTTTGATAGAGCAAAGTTAGATAGATCTGCCTACAGGCTTCTATCTATCTATCTATTGGGGTATGGTTTCCGCACTTAGTCCTGATGTTAGACTATTGTGCGTGGGCCATGACGGCCGTCATTCCAACCAGCCGACCTCCCTCCAGAAGCAGATCAGTCCTCCTAAAGAGTTCAGGGTGTCTGTGAGTGAATTTGGTGTTCCTATCGTTTGTCTACGTATATCGGCGACGCCTGTGCACTCAAGGAGCACGTGCGACACCGTTTCCTCCTCCTCCATGCATGCTCTGCACAGAGGACTGTCTGTTATACCTAGTGTGTGGAAATGCTTATTCAGTGAGCAGTGTCCGGTGATGGTCCCCGCCACCATTCGCAGACTGCCCCTATCCAGTCGCAGAAGGCGCTTGGTAAGTTTATTGTTTAGGAGTGGTATAGCCTCCTTGGACTGCCTGCAGCCTGGTGCCGAGGTCCACCAGCGTTCTGCTTGTGTGTGGGTATGTTCTTGTAGCCACGTGCGTAGCTGGGTGAAAGGGAGTGGCACTATGGGTTCGGGTCCAACAGCCATCGTACCAGACCCCCTCCGGGCCAGTTCATCGGCCGCGTCATATCCTAGTGATCCGCTGTGACCTTTTATCCACTGCAGCGTCACAGTGTTGCGGTTTGTCACCGTGACGCGTTCTAGTGCATTGTGGCATTCTTGTATTTGTTTCGAGGTGGTGTAGTTTCTATTTAGGGATTGGAGAACTGAGGCGCTGTCGGAGAGTATACGAATATGAGTGTCCGTGACTCCCCTGGCTTCTATGGCATGGATCGCTAGGATAATGCCCACGCATTCCGCCTGATAAACGGTATTGAGCTTTCCTAGTGGTCTGGATATTCTAATGTTGAGGTCGCTGGAGTAAACTCCAACTCCGGTTCCGATACTTGTCCTTGATCCATCAGTGTAGATTCTCAGCTCTTTGGGACCTGAGTGGTCATCCGATTCTTGTGTTAGCACTATGTTATAGTGCTTTTGGAAATGGTGCATCTTTTGAGCTTTGTCATTGGGTGATGACATCATGGGTTGTCGTTTTACGGCATCTTCCATGATGCGTGTATGTTTGATTCTAGAGTCTTTACCTAAAGTGCCAGCTGTGCTGAGCGCTTCCTCCTACACTATAAGGTGCAGTGGTGACTGTCCCAGCATAGCCTGCAGGGCCGCAGTGGGTGCCTCCAGGCTTATGCTTTTAATTCTTCAAATAAATCGTCACGAAGTATTAGTGATTAGCATGATAATCTGATTTATATTATTTATATTTCACTTATAACGACTAGTACATATTTTTAATTGTTCACCAATGTACTGAAAATGTATACCAAAACAATCTTTTCTACGAAATTTCGTTTGTATTGGAACTCAGTGGGCACCAAGCTTCGACTTGTTCAACTTTGTTTGTTTCTCTTGTTAACCGACTTTCCAATTATTAATTCAGATTTGAACACACAACACTGTTTTTGCGAATCTAAAAACAATAGAAGCATTGACAAGATAGAAGTTTAAAATAAATAATTGGTTTTTTCTTTTATTAAAGTTTTGTTCGACAGATGTTTCTAAAATTTAAGATTAAGTACAATTCGTTCAAAGAAATCTCTTTAGACTTTAAACAAGTTTTAAAAATACTCGATATTTTTCTTGACAAAGGACTTAAAATTGTTATTAACTTGTTCTGAATTGAGAATTGTGTAAGCTTTATTAAAACCGCTTAGTTCATTAGACTTTAAGAAAAGTCTGGTCGTTTACTGAGAAATTATAACTAAAGTAAATTATGTTTAAGTTATCATACTTTTACTTATTTTACTTTTTATTATCCTTAAAAGAAGAAGAGTTACTTGAGTAAAATCTTGGCAGGGAGCGGTGATGATAGGTGGAGTAAGGCAGTGACCAAGTGGCGTCCTCGGATTGAAAGAACAAGTTTTAGAAGAAGAAGGCGATCTGGATGAAGCTAGCACAGGAACGTGGGGACAAGAAAAAAGAGGTGCTATGCTTAGCAGTGGGCACAGCCGGACTGTGAATGATGTTGTAAAAAATAAAATACGAAACACTGATGTTTTACTGGAGACTGCACATGGTGCTAATTTAGAAGCAGCTCAAGAAGGAAAGCTGAATATCACGGGGAGACGCCTTTGTCCAGCTGTGGGATGACGCAAGCAAGTACTTAATCAGTAAGTATATCTGGTTGCCATTGCAAGAACACTAAAATGGCACCGTGTATTTCACTCACAAACCTCGCGTTATTGTGTGTTACAAGTGTTACAGTCGTGTCTTTCCGAAGCAAGGGTCATCAGCCTATTCGCCAGCCTATCACAAAAAGACAAACAATTTCCGAAAAAAAAACAGCGTAATTTCATAAAGAAACAACCAAAAGCCGACTTCGATTAATTAATCTTACACTGCGACCCATCCAATTACTGTCCCCGCTTATCGCCGCTTCACATCAAGACAAGCTATTAAGTCACCCTCTCTGTAACAATACTATTAATCATTGCTTAACAACAGGTAAATTAACGACAGTTTTATCATGCTTTTTCAACGATACAAGACTTACCTATTTGGTGTTTATTTATCCTTCATTTCAGGCAACTAAGGTCCATAAAACACTATACCTAAGTATAAAAACAATAACTATAAACTAATACATATTATACAACAAACTTAAAAACTACTGCACACGAAGTGACGAAGTGACGTTATTTGATATGTCAGTCATGCGACCTTGCACTCTAGAGATACAACTCACCAGGGTTGCGGAATTTGTTCGAAAGAGATACCGCGGCCCTGGAACGCAAAGGAGGAACACGGGTTGGTTTTAGTCAGTAAGGCACTTCCATCCTTTCTACTGAAAGCGAAAGGAGTCGTTTGATGATCTACTATAAAAAAATATAATAAATAATAAGTATATTAAAATATATACCAGATAAAGTGCCATTCCATCAGCGAATCCGAATGTCGAAATGCATATTTGACGTTTTCGATAATCTCCTTCGCCACGCTACCCCTGAAAAAATGTCACGTGTCTAGAGTCACTTAACTTTTCAATATTGTACCTACTTATAGTACTTACAACATTTTTACTGATTGAGATAAGCACTTTATCTGGATGTTAAAATAAATCAACACGAAAGTCTAATGCAATAAGCGCCGAATGCGATAAGGCCGCCCATTCTACATTGTTTTAGTTTTCATATTTACGTTATTACGGTGCACAATTTAACTACATAATAAATAATTAAATGAAATAAAAAAATTAAATGAAATAAAAAACAGTCAAAGCAATCAAAATTATAATATCAAAGAATATAGTACCTACACGCTAACCATTGCAGTAAGTACTGCACTGGTTAGCCACTGCTTGATTTCGTGTCAAATTTTGCGTGTGTTAAGTCATTGACATGACACAGTATGTCTTCTGACAAAGTCAGGGACCCTAAAAGTTACTACAATAATATTTACATTTTGACTAACCTATGACTGTGTAGTGCAAAAAGGTTGTACTTGGTCTGCATATATCTTTGTAGGCGGTGACCTCTCGCTGCCGGCCGTAGTCCATGCTATGGTCGGCGGTGAGGAGTCCTGGGACGCGGTGGTCTCCTTCTGCGAGTCAGTTATCGCGCAGAAGGAGGCTGCGGAAAGGGAGAGGGAAATCTCAACCGCTCTCCCTGCCCGCAGCAGGCGCATCGGGCGTCGGAGGAGGGCATACGCTGCCCTCTTCCGGCCCCCCTAACTGGGTCCAGGGGCGGCGAACTTGGGGATGTCCGTTGCCCCCCATTCATCCGGACCCGAGGTGGCGGCGCGTGGTGTTCCCGTGCGCCCCTCTTTGACGTAGCGAGGGGAGTCAAACACCTCACTCCCCTCGCCGACGCGAGGTGGCCCGCAGAGGCGGGTCGGCCGGCATTACGGAAGTCGTATACGTTCCCGCGATCCCCAGCGTAGGTGGGAACACCGGGGTGGTTTTAGTCAGTAAGAGTCTGACAGACCCTTCTCGCCCGCCCCAGGTCGGAGNCTCCACCCGCCCCAGGGTGGAGGATTTCCATGAGGATTTCCCCCCGAGATCAAAAAAAAAAAAAAATGGTCTGCATATATCTACGTTTATGTATTTGTTGTTTTACTTTACTACGATTTCTTTGGCACTCCAGAATTTTTTTAATCGAATTAAAAAAAAGAGGAGGTTACGTTTGTATATGTTTTTTTTGTGCCAAACGTATCCAATAACGGATCGTTGCAGACTGTCTCAACGGCAAACAGTACATTCAGTGTGGGAAAGAAAGAGATAGGAATGGGGGAATGGGTCTGGAAGAGATTGCCTTGTGCGATAAGACCGCCCATTGTGCACTTATTTTATGTATGATTGTCCTGTTCTTATTATGTACAATAAAGTATATAATAAATAAATAAATCATCATCATCATCATATCAGCCGAAAGACGTCCACTGCTGGGCATAGGCCTCCCCTAAAGGGGACAGACAAATAAACCTAGCGTTGATATTCTTCTAGCGGTTCAGAAGAATATTAGCATTCATCATCATTTTTTGCGAACTACCTACATATGGCGGTGGCATACAGCTATCAAACTGAATTTGTGGAAGAAGAGTTATGTACATATATTTGGATATAATGTTTGTTAGTTTTATGTGAGGAGTGAATGCCGTAAGTAAATCTGCAATTAATTACAATTTAATTATTGAACGCTGTAATATTGCTCCGGGTATCGTTCTCAAAGTGCTTTCACTTTGCGTTTCATAACATATTTTGTTATACCTAAACTACACGAATAGTATGCATTTAATTTCCTTTTTCCAGGTGTTGTTTCCACCCAAGTCAAAAGTAAACAACCTTAAGTAACAAACATTCGAGTGGTCCAATCTGCAATATTTAGCAAACACTTCGGGGTCAGTGGGTGAATAGGAAAACTGCCACAAAACAGAATAGTATAGAAGGTCGGCTCTAAAAGGCTCGCACACATAGACACGCTTCACGTATAGTGAGTACAAGCGCACTCGCGACCGTCATTTGTTTGAGATCGCCGCACATACGAACACGCACGCACACATAGACGCGCTGCACGTACAGCGAGTGCAAGCGCACTCGTGACCGGCATTTTTTGTTTGAGAGATCCGCACGTACGCGTCTGTGTGCGTGCGACTATTTTCGATCGTTGCAAAGAATCGACCTTATGTACTTTTTTATTTTGTGAAACGGGACCGTGTCAAGGTGAAACTGTATTGTTTACCTAGGTTAAATGAAAGTGCTTCTTGTTGGTTTTCGACCTCTCTTGTTTTTATTGTCATGGAGTACCGGAGGCTATACGTTTTTTTTTTTAAATTTACTTTAAATTTTTAGGTTTTCAACGACTGACCAATACATTTTTGAAAGAAAAGCAAAACGTCAACAGGATTTCGGAAAAAAAAGTATGTATCCGCTTTCAATATTAGGATTAAATTCAATCATATACAAAAGAGCCAATCCATTCAAAGGCTGCCGTATTAAAATGAATAAAAATATTAGTATATATTAACTTTAAAATTGTGATTTAAGTTCGTCCGTATGTCAAAAGTATTTAGGTACACACGCAAGCACATCAAGCTACCCAGAACTGTCAAATTTTCCCAATCAACCTTGCACCTAATGCTTTAGCGATAAAGTTCAAAACCTATTAAAGAAATTTGAAAGATTGTTGTAGCATGATGTGCTGGCGTCTGTACTAGGTGCTTATAAAAAGGGCTGGATGAAAGTAGAAGGCACCGCTATCATAGAATTATCAATTAACTAGCTTGTGCCAGCGACTTCACTCGCGGCAATTTCTAAAATTATCCCAAGTAAACATACATCCGGGATAAAAATACTTCTATGACCTCTTCTAGAACATAATCTAACAAACAGACAGACCGAGTTACTTTCGTATTTATAATATTTAGCACAATATAGTCACATCATCATCATCATCACGTCACGGAGCACCACGGTCTATAATGACTACAAATACATTGTACCCAACTATCTTCTTCAGAAAAAAAACAAAACAAAAAAGTTTCGTCAAGACAAAACAATGTCTCAAGCATAACCCGGGGTGAACACTAGCGAAGGTTCATACATTTTCAATTTGCACGGTAAACCCGAAACATGAAGCGAGACTAATTAACTGAGTTGAATGGAAATGTGTTAAAATTTACCGCAGTCAAGTGCCAAACGTTATTGAAGAGTTTAAATACTTTGAAGCTAATCATCTGAACGGGATTGAAAAGTGACCACGAATCTAAAATTGTATCAACGTGCTTTCAATTGTAGATACTAAATGAAACGCCAAAATTACGGCATTCTAGTCTTCCTTTTTTTTGGATGGTAAATCATTAAATGACTCCTCCCGCTCTAGACGGAGCGGAAGAGAGTGTCAGACTGTTACCGATTAAAACTCACCCGTGGTCCTCCAAAAGCCAAACCACGACCGGCGTCCTTCCGCCCTCGCCACCGAGGCCCGCCGCGACGTCCCCATCAAAATCCGTCCCAACCCTTGCTCGAGCTAGCCCGCACCGCTGAGCCTTTAGTCTTAAATTCGTCCCCTAATAATAACTCTAGTTCGATCCAGCCCGTTCCTAGCTGTCCTCTCCCCAGCGACGCCCTAAGCCGAGGCCCGTACCCCACAGGGGGTGCCCTTAGCGTGTAGTCGCTTATTTTGTAAGTTTTTATAAGCCCTGCCTGGAGGCTTAAATATTACATTTAAGGCCACCACAGGCAAGACTGGTTAAGCAGTCGACAACCTCATAGGTTGAACTGCGAGAAGCCACTCAAAAAAAAAGAGGTAACTCTTTCGAAGATTCTGCAACCCTGATGAGACAGTCTAGTAGCTCTAGAAAAAGTGCTATCTTCAAGCAAATGCGATTATCGAACTGCCAAAACATATGGGATTGATCACGTGACGTTACAACAGCGTTTGTCAAAATCAAAATCAAAAGTCATTTATCCAAATTAGGCTGGGTGCCAGCACTTTTTGAACGTCAAAGTTCTACATAAAGACAGTCCCCCAAAACGCCCGTCCGTCACCACTTCCTAGTGTTTTAGCTGGGAAGAAGAAGTCGCGCAACAAACTCCCCGAGCAATCTGTTGAGGTTGACTGTTAAATTTCATGGTCTTCCTTTTATTTTAAACTAACTTTTGCCCGCAACTTCGTACACGCATATCCCATTTAACCGGTTCCTCTAAGAATTTTGGGAAGAATTATACACCTAAACCTTCCTCATGAATAACCACATCCATTGGAGAAAACCGCATGAAAATCCGTTCAGTAGTTTTTGAGTTTATCGCGAACAAACAGACAGACGCGGCGAGGGACTTTGTTTTGTAATATGTAGTAATGCTATGTTATTTCGAAAAAACAAATGTATATGATTGAGCCTTTCGATCGAAACAGTAAAATAACAGGTTATTTTATTTCACACTTAGCAGGTTTGATTCCCGGTTCAGACAGGCGATTATTTTAAATTCCTTGAATGCAGTTGCAATGGTTTTTTAAACAAAAACGAAGTCTTAATTTAGTACATTTTTCAATATACAATATTAAAGGTACTTTTCCTCCATTTGGCAAAGTTAACTTGGCACCTAGCTCGAATGACGTTTTAAATTTTAAATTTAAAATCGATTTCGATGAAAATAATATAAACGCAATTGTAACAGTAATGCTAACGTGTTCATCAAAAAAAAATATAATTGAGATTTATATGTTTGAGCCGTTTAGGGTTGAAAACGAGTATTAACGAGTTTTTTTTTAATGTCCGATGAATTCTTTATCTGACCCCTTTTATATACGCTTGCTGAATAACATAAATTTGTTAAGTTATTTAGTGAATTCCAATTTATAATACCCGGCAAAAAAAAAATAGTTTTTAAAAATGGAATGAGTTGAAATCAAATAACTTTATTTCACAATTACATTTTATTATATGTACATAAATACATTATGTTTCTGATATATATAGAGATACTTCGAAACAACTTAAGCATATAATGCTTAAGATCTTTTAACTTGGTACAGCGAAGAGTCAAAAGTGCAGCCACAACCATGCAGAGATAAAGTTTCTAAAATATCGTTGTGAAAGTTCAATGGTTCACAAATGATTTAGGTAATGTGTAATATATAATCTAAAGTGTAAGTTACAAAGAATCTCTAAGATCATCTACAAAGAAATTTTATATAATTTAGCTTTGGGTGATTATGACTGTACTTTAGAACCTTGATTGTACATATCGGCAATAGTTTCTACTTATTGTTATTATTACATTACGGGTAGGTATACCTCTATTATCCTACTGAACATAAGTATATTGTAGCATCAGTCAGTTATAGTCAGGGTAGAAGACCAATTTAAGTAATTCGGGACTTATCGTGGTTGTTGTAGGAGCACATTTTCCATTTTTATATCTGGGCATACTACCAGGACAAGATTCATCTTTAATCTCGGAAATGCCTGATTGACTGTTGATTTCACCGCTCAAGAGTGACATACGCACTACGTCATACAGGTACAGCAAAACGTCTGCAGGAGTAGCGTCCTCCAGTATCGTGGGGACTGGCTCCATCGTGTTGGCGAGCTCGGGCGTAGCAGTGGGGACTGCGATCAGCCATATTGCTACGTACATTGTAGCGGCTCTAAACATCGTAACTGAAAATAAAATATTATAATTTAAAAGATCATAGGACGACTACACGGCCAACGTCCCACCAGAAACTAAATTTCCTTGCCGTAAATTCTAGTCGCTATCTCGAGTAAAAGTAGCGAGAGTGACGATGCATGAAAAGTTAAAAGGGAATTGTTTGTCTTGATATTGGCATGTGAAGAGAAGAGATGAAACACATGTAGCTAAAAGAGTTGGGCCATAGAAACGATGAGATTGTGTTAAGAATGTTATGAAAGTAATGGGAGTGAGGGATAGCGTGACATTTGACAGGACAGAATGAAGGAAAAAACTGTGGTGCGCCGACCCCAAGTAATAGTGACTAGGGCAAGTTATAAGGAGCTCAACTACATCATTTCAGCCGTAAGACGTCCACTGCTGGACATAAGCCTCCCCCAGGAGTACAGTTGCAATTCACAGAGAATCCTGCTGCCCATTCTCTGGTGAGTCCCTTAGTCAACTGTTACGACACCCAAGGGAAGTGATGGGATGGTGTTATTATTTTACGTCCGACACCATACAGAACCTCAAGGAGCTCAACTTAGTAACAGTCAATGTCAGAAAAATGACCCGTGAGGAGAGGTATTTTAACAGATTGAGGCTACTAAATCAGTTTGAAGGACCGAGGCTCAGTTGCCATGACAACACAAAATAACCTCGAACTTCTTCTTAGGCTTCTTCTGGGTAAGCTCGCTCCATCGTCGACTTTGTCTCTGTCATCTATGACCTAGACTAGAGTCAAGAGCAAACCCATATTAAATAAAAAAAAAAAAAAAACTATATCTATATCTAACAAGCTAAATTTGACGATAATGATTCGAGGTGGAGTCGAGTTGGAGGATATGACATAGAAAAAAGGGGTACCAGGAGTCGACATCCAACTGCCAACCTTGTGGCAACTGCTTCGATAACGGAGCAACACACTCCTGAGGAATGCCCAGCTTGGGCAGAGCAACACTGCGACCTCTTTGCTATTTGTGACTAATAACGTGTTACATACTGTTACATTTTTCAATACATGATTAGATTTATACAATTGAATTTAGTATTAAATCATACAGTGTCCCATTTTTATAATTAGGTAAAGTTAGTTTTCCTTATTACTACAGCAACGTATAGGAAAAATCAAAACCACATTGTTGATAGAGGAAAGTAAACAAATATGAAATAGTATCCCAATATAGAATCCCATGATTATTTCCAAAATAAAACTTGTTATTGGAATATGTCGTCGTGTCTACAGACCGGCCTTGACAAGCGTTTTCTAACTTGAAGATTCACTGTCAAATCAATCTGTCAACTGTCAAATCAATCCTTTTCCCAACTAAATGGTAAATCATGATGAGAAATGATAAACGATAAATGATATTTATTTTGCAAGTAGGTTGGACATTATAAGAGCTATGCGGTACAGAGAGTAAAGTCCCGCATACCTCCACTGGAAATGGGAGGATCCTCCAGCCAGACTGTTGTTGTGTCTGGTTCTTAGTTCGTCGTAGATGGCACTGCGGTTCTTTTTGTTGCCGTACAAATTTCGCTTCTTAGTTTTTTCATGTGGCGGCATTGATTCCGCTACAGGTGTTTAGGCTGAGCATGGTCGGGGGCTCTTTCTGATGAATTCTCATCCTTAAAAAAAAAAGTAGACACCCTATGGCAAGACTGGTGTAAGATTGTCTGACTTCTGACTATCCGAAAAGATTGTCATAGATCTACAACTGACAGCCAGGACAGCCAAGCCTCAGGGCGTCTTGCGCTAAAATAAAAGAACTAACTTGCCAACTATCTAGTGAGCCGAGATTTGTACAGGCTTCACTCCCCCCGCTGACGCGAGGTGGCCCGCAGTGGCGGGCCGGCACCAGCCGGGAATTGCGGAAGTCGCATACGTTCCCGCGACCCCCGGCGTAGGTGGGAGATGGAACACCGGGGTGGTTTTAGTCAGTAAGAGTCTGACAGACCCCTCCGCCCGCCCCAGGGCAGAGGACATTCATGAGGATTTCCCCACGACATCAAAAAAAAAAAAAAATTGTACAGGCTAGTAAGCCCGGGTCAACTATTTGGTTAGTTCCAGAAATTGTGCGATTATATTTAACACCAAAAGTGAATGTTCAGAACGATTTTTTATTAATGTATCCGCAATTTTAAAATCGGTAAACCTAGTTAGTCCTGCACTATCGGTGATCTTTATAAATGTCTGATAGGATGCAGCTATCACATTTTAATGACCCGGTTTATAATATGGCAGGCTGTTGACTCTTGAACACCAATTACATCTCCACAAGTAATAAGTTAATTGCCCGCTGCGTGTTGCATAGAATCTCAAAGTTTAAAATACCTACTTGATTTTTAAAATAGGTGACACTACCATTTGTCCGCAACAATAAAGTACTACGTATTTGTCATACTAATACTACTCCATACCACACATTTTGTTACTGAGAAAATAAGTAAGGACTCTGGGATCTTAGATCATAAGAAGTTATGACAAGTTATGTAACCTGTCAAGACCATTCTGCAAATTTGTAAAGTTAGCTTTGAATCAGAACGTTAACCCAGTGCTAAGCGGGGCAGCGCAAGTGAGCCGCTGCTTTTCGAGGGGACCAACTTCAGCCAGCGTTGCTCGCAGATCGAACCGTGAGGCTTTTAGTATTTAGCCATGAGCTCATCCGAGGCAGTTAAATTAATAATTTATAATTAATCTACTCACTTTTTAATAAGATCGGGAACGAATTTAACACAGTTTTTGTGACTATAGTATAAAACTGGTATTTAGGTGCCGTTTGGACTGGAAGCTGACCCCAGAATAGCAGAATAACATCGAGCAGCTCGATTTTTATCGTAAACAAAGGAAACATTAGGTGTTTTTTTTTTAAAGCACATGTCACTGAAAATGTGCGAACACTGGTCAATATTAGGGTTGACTTGCAAATTTTAGTATTTACCAACTTACGTTGGTATTTTTTTTTCAAAAAATTACGCGATAAAAAAAAATGTTTTTAAATATATATAATAATAAATAAATATATATTTTTTTGGTACTTACCGTTTCTACATTATCTGTGGTAGCGCATTCTGGCAAATGACGTTCAATCATGTTGGTTAGATAAAGTATTGTGAATAAGTATTTGTTATGTGACAGTATCATAAAATACTAACAACCCCTTTGGTCATGTCAGCGTGGGATCCTGGGTTCGATTCCCAGGTCAGGCAAAAAGTGTTATTGAGTCCCAGTGGACAACGAGAGTAAAGGAACGGAGAGTGCACCTGTTTTTGCGCACACACTTGTGAACTATAATTTCTCCTGCGTACCTAGTTGGTTTCTAGCTGTTTGGGTCCTGCCAGGGTTGCGGAATCCTGCCAGGGTTGCGGAACCCTGGCAGGGTTGCGGAATTTGTTCGACAGAGTCACCGCGGCCCTGGAATGCAAAGGGCTTTAGAAGGAACACGAATGGGTTTTGGTCAGTAAGAGTCTGACACGCTCTTCCGCTCCACCCAGAGCGAAGAAGTCATTTGATGATTTCCCATCCGTAAAAAGAATGCTGTTTGGGTACCAAACAGAAGTTTAACTATTAGGTTTAGGATGGCAAATCTTCGGATTTACTGTAGTTCGAAGTTTAGCAGTAACTGCACAGAACAAACCATAACAGGAAATAACTTTACTCTAAACTATTTCTAGTTATCGTTATCCCACTTCCTCCCAATTTATTTGTTTTGCTTTATGTTTTAATTACTTATGGTCACCATTATCGGTCATAATGACTGCTATATAATACTTGCTAATTAACATGCAACTCTATTTTAATAAAGGGAGCTGTTTGAAATTATCCTATTGTTTATTTTATAATACGGCTCGAGGTCCTAGGCATTTTTTTTATGGATGGGATATCATCAAAAGATTTCTTCCACTCTGAATGGAGCGGAAGGGCGTCAGACTCTTACTGACTAAAACCAATCCGTGTTCCTTCTAAAGCCCTTTGCATTCCAAGGCCGTGGTGACTCTTTTGAACAAATTCCGCAACCCTGGCAGGCTCTGACCCTAGCGGGCCCCGTCTTCTATGCTGACATCTCTTTGAGGTGCGCGTGGAACACAACGCGCCATCGACCCGGGCCTGATGGTGATCGATCAACGAGCCACCCAACGCTCGCCGACCTCAGCCCCACGCCTATGGTGGCAGGGAATCGCCCTGTGACTCCCGACGCCCTGGGCGTCTTCTTCTGTAGCGGCGGTTGGGGCGAAGGCCTTGTCTTAATACTTTCCGGGGGAATAAAAATGAGTGTTGACATGAATGTTTCTTATAACGTGGCCCTTTTAAGATTTAAAATTTTCCCATTCGTAACTTTGTATTAAGAATGGGTAATCTTGAACCATCTCCAATAACGCTCCAACAGGTATCCCATTGAATAGATCTTTAAAGCGATATTTCTAAGTTATTATGACGACTTCTCTGGATTGTGGAAGAAATCTAAGAAGTAGAAGTTGCGTTGGTAATCCTTCAGATACAGGAGTAACAGAATCCTAAAATATCATTATGACACCCTAAAATGTCTGGCGACTGATCAATAATAATCAATAACTTTAAATTAAAATCGGGAACGAATTAAACACAATACACTTTTTGTGACTATAGTATAAAACAAGGATGTAAAAACACTGGTATTTCGGTCGATTCTGTAAACATGTCGAAGTGAAAGCCCACCCAAGCCTTCACTTCGACGTGTTTACAGAATCGACCGGGAGCCGGTCAGACTGGAAGTCAATCCCAACAAAGCAGAGTAACATCGAGCTGCTTGAGTTTTATCATAAAACAAGGAAATTTTATATTAGTCGTTTTTTTTAACACATTATTAGGTTTGCTTTGTAAATCTTAGTTTTTACCAACATAAATAAAATATATGAAAAAATATTTGGGTTTTTCTTGTTTGTATCAAGTTTTACTGAATATGATTACTAGTCAAATATTCATTTTTGGAGCAAAAATTGCAATGGTTTGGAATTCGCCTGTTACTTTTGCAATCCATTTCATTATTGGAATTTTACCTTACGAGAGTACATAAAATATGTACTCTCGTAAGGTAAAATTTTTTTGCAGACTTTATCTTCACATAACTTAATTTTTTTTTTAAAGTTATTATACTTCTTCCTTGACTAAATAAACTAACAAGAACTTTTTTTCTATTAAAGTACCACTTGACCTTAGACTTCTCAAATCAAATTTTAGTTAACATATAAAAAATAGGCGATAAAACAATGTAGGTACATTAAATAAATTAAAAAATAAATTAATAATGATTGAGCCGAAAAAATTTTTTAATGTAGACAATAAAAATTTTTTTTCGGCTCTTTCCTTTTTATTTCACAATAGACTTCGACTAGTTCCGCTTCTGCATAATCTGTGGCTCATTCTGTGTAATGGCGGCTTCGTCAACAGCTGATCGGTTCATATTTAATTGATTTACGATATTTTAAATTGCGTTTTGTTGAGATTAGACAAAGTATTCTATGAAACTGAACATGATTAGATATTAAGTTCGGTTAATATTACACAGCCTTTGTCATAACAAAGGCTGTGTAAAATAACAAAGTCTGGTTAATATAATATATACATATATATTAACCAGACTAGATACTGTCACAACGACAATTTCATAAACTACCATTGTTTATTTTAGTTTTTTGCTCTTTGAGTAGAAAAAAGACGGAATTAAACAGAAGGCTGAGTTAAACAGATATTTATAGAGAAAAGCCTAATAGACAATTGCAGTCACTTTATTATTGTGATATATTTGTTAGATATTATTGTAAATGCTGACTTTCAAAAGTGCCTTCTAATGATATTAATAAATAAACGGTACTTTTTACGGTAAATATTTGGATTTTATGTAGTTTGATATTACACGGAAACATCACTGGACAAACCATAATAGGCTTAGGCAATAACTTTAAATTATTTTCAGTTATGGCTTTCCCTCTCCTCACAATTTATTGTTTTTGATAACGAGTGGTCACCATTACCGATCATAACTGCTATATAAAACTAACTACTCAATATAAAACTTCATATTTAGGACGGAAAGCTGTTTTGAATTATCCTATATTTATATTAGTTATATTATAAATTATTAGTAATTTTACACTGTGTTGTGCCGTCTTGGTTCCAGATATTTTCACAAGGTAATTAGTGATTTATCTATGTCTTACTTATACTAAATTATTTTTAACTTAACAGACGGGTAAAGTAAAATGGACCAGCTATATATTCGGAAGACCGTACTAAGTTTAATTAAAATATTTATTTATTTATTTGGATCTCCGACAAAGGATACACAGAACAACATAAGTCACAGTGATACAAGTGGTTCATTTACGTGTGCTCCTTCAGTTATAAGAGACCACAGCATGCACATATAACTAGGTTTACAAAACAGAATAATATACCATACACAAAAAGATATCAAAAATAGGGTAAAATAATAACATTAAATTGAATTAAATAAATAAAAAAAAAAAATCTATACTAATATTATAAAGCTGAAGAGTTTGTTTGTTTGTTTGTTTGAACGCGCTAATCTCTGGAATTACTGGTCCGATTTGAATGATTCTTTCGGTGTTGGGTAGTCCATTTATCGAGGAAGGCTATATATTTTTTTTTTTTTTTTTCAAAATTAGGGATCCGTAATAAAATTGCTATTTCGTAACACAAGGTGTAAAATCAAAAACCTTTTTTTGCGTGCGCTGCAAAAACTATTGACAAAAGAACAAAATGATGTACTACGGGTTAGAAGATCCCATTAAGACCTACAAAAAAGTCCGCGAGAACATATATCTAGCTATCATGGTTTAATCACAATAACCCATTTTGTGTTCAAAATAATTATTAAATCGTCTAAAGAAAAAAAACTACGTTAAATACGTATCGTAATATTAATCTTTATCGAAATTAAGCATTATGTTATCAAGAGTATTTATGTAGAAGTAAAATACTTTTTGTTTCATCTCAATCGGATATTTCGTTTAAAAGTTATCACGTGTGTAAGATGTTAAGAGTTGGTACCTATTAATGAGTTATGGGCCATAGAGTTTTTTATCAACATAAAATCCTGTAATAATCTTTTTCGAAATATATTTGTTGATGATTGTAAGTATAAGATCTTTGAAGAGTATAATAAATACATTTCTAAAATAACTCTGCTAAGGAAATCCACGCGCGCATAATGTTTTGAACAGTTCTGAAGACATTGATAATTGCATTAACTTCGGTAATGGTAGTTGAAACTTCTAATACAATTAAAGGAGTTTTAATCTAATAGAATTGAAAAACGCCCCAATTTTTTGGGTAACGTAATTCCTCCAAACTCACGAGATTCAACGAATCCTAAATTTTGATTCTAATCTTGAAAATTAAAAGCAGAATATTTTTAGTATTTATTTCCTTTGGGCCAAGTTCTTTTGCAATTGTATTGAGTGCTTTTATCATTTGTATGCTCAGTATTCCACAATCACCAGTAAATTCTATAAAGTTCAATGAACTTATTTGATCTTTATTATGAACTTTATTATAGCAATACAGAATAAAGCGAAATAGTGATACAAAAGCGGCTTTCAAATAATTCTCAAAGAGATATTAAAAAGTGATCAAATTAACACAAAGGGCTCAAAACAGCTATTTTATAGGAACTAGCACTAACAAGTCTAAAGCAACTTGGGAGGTAACCAATTCTATGAAATTTAATATTCCTAAAATGATAGCAAGACATTTTAATGATTATTTTATAGACTCAGTTCAATCGAATGCCGATAATTTGCGAATAATACTCAAACAGACACATCATCAGGATTATATATCTAATCTATCTAAACTAATATTATAAAGAGTAAAGATTAGTTAGTTTGTTTGTTTAGAATTAAGGTTGATAATGTACATGTAAACTACACTTCAAATTACTCAAATCGGACCTTTCGTTTTAAAGTTACGACGGGCATAAAAATGGTCTAAGTAAGAAAAATGTTACGGTTTGAGCGAACTGGGGAGAATCTTAACGCTTAGTCCGATGAAGCTGAAACACGGCATTAATGTTTTGGATAAAAAAAGAAAAATAACAAATATTTGGATTTTTCGATGCTCTAAGTAAGAAAAATGTTGCGGTTTGAGCTAACTGGGGAGAAACTTAATGCACGGCATTAATGTTTTGGATAAAAAATTAAGAATAACAAATATAAGGGGCGAAAAGGGTTGATGAATTTTTCAGGGGAGGACATTATTGCTTACTTCAATTTACGTGGAAATTGGAATGAACAAGCTAAAAGTGGGAAATTTGAAACAGATCTAACAATGTTTACATAGTCAACCTCTGGCGGGGTGAACGGGGTGAACTGGGTGGATAGTAGGCTGATCCTGAGACCGTTGAATGGATATCGTAGTGCTTAATTTTCCAAAACTTACCTTTAAAAAGGGTTTGAGGGGGCGTTGAAGTTTGTGGAGTACCTACTAAATCCGCGCGGACGAAGTCGCGGGTGAAGTGCTAGTATTATATAAAATTATTCCCATAGATTAAATTAAGATTATTCCAGTAAATTAAATTGCTCCTCTAATAAATTATATTATTATATGTAATAACAAATTTAAATAAAAATTAAACTGAGACGGTAATAAAGTAATTTTTATACTTGTAACCTACAAGTATAAAAAAAAATGAAAAGAAAAAGTACATACTTCGTCTTTTTGTATTTTGAGATCGGGACAGTTATGTCCAAGTTAATACGCCTTGACAGATTGTTGTTTTGCCTATTCTGAGTCTTGGGAGAGTGGCGAAGTGACCTAAATTCGTTTTAGATCCTGGGCCATGAAATTCGGGCGCGTTCAAGTTTGGTTTTTGTAAGAGTTCGCTACACCCTATGACCCCGCTAAATGTTTTATGCAGGAGTATCAGGTCTGCCGTCTTCCGTCTGCCAGCGAGTGGCGATGTTGTAGTGTTCCGATCTATCTTTGTAAATCGTAATATTTTTGGATAATCGGTCTTTGTAACATAATATATGGTATAGGAAAACCATTAAACCATTATAAGATTGTTTTGCTATATGTGGTATCATATTTTCAAACTGAACCTGCCCCGGGGAGGGCGGAGGGGTCTGTAAGGCTCTTACTGACTAAAACCACCCCGGTGTTCCATTTCCCACTTATGCCGGGGATCGCGGGAACGGATGTGACTACCGTTTTACCCGGCTGGTGCCAGCACGCCTCTGCGGGCCACCTTGCGTCAGCGGGGGGAGTGAAGTGTGTGACTCTCCCCGCTACGTCAAAGAGGGGCGCATGGGAACACCACGCGCCGCCACTGCGGATCCAGATGAGTGAATGGGGGCGACAGACATCCCCAAGTCCACCACCCCTGGACCGTATTAGGGGGGCCGGAAGAGGGCAGCGTATGCCCTCCTACGACGCCCGATACGCCTGCGAGCCAGAAGAGGTGATTTCCCTCTCCCTTTCCGCAGCCTCCTTCTGCACGATAACTGCTTCGCAGAAGGAGACCACTGCGTCCCAGGACTCTTCGCCGCCGACCATATAACGGATCAAGGCAAACAGCGAAGGTCTCTGCCTACCACAGATATGAGGGCACGGCGCGGCTCCTCCCAAGTGGCACACTCTGCCAGCGCTATACAAGAACGTCCCGAAGCAGCCATGCCCCGAGAGAACCTCCGTCGCACGAAACGACAGGGAGCCATGCCTTCTCCCGAGCCAGAGGTCGAGCACCGGCCGGATGGCCTAGATGGTGACGAGGCCGGCGGAAGGGCGCGAGAGCCTGTCCCACCATTCCGCCACCAGGACCTCGCGCGCCCGC
>NDFZ01004444.1:0-13753 GCA_002192655.3 Mamestra configurata
TTTGACGTTCAAAAGTGCCTTTTAATGGTCTAGTTGAAATAAATGCATTGACTTTGACTTTGAGAGCGAAGGGCGTTGTTGGTTCGATGTAATATGCTGGCCCGCAGGTTTGCAAGGTGTACTAGAGACGTGAAAATTACGTTTTTTAAGGCAAACTTACCCACTTGGCCTACTGCCAGACGTTTTAAACCTGCAGCCTGAGGGTCAGATATGGGCTGAGCTTACAACGCCCTCCGTGTTCAGTATAACAATGCTTTTTTGTTGCTGCTGAGGCTGCCGCGGTCGTGTAGTGCGTCGGGCATGTTTGCGAATAGATAGGTTCGAGGCTGTCATGCGCAAAAGAACGGCGTCCCTAATGCGTAGGATACGTGGAAGCTCCAACAGATTTCTGAAGGTTATTGTGGAGAAGCCAAACTGCCAAAAAAAAGTAACGATCCATTTCGCCGGGCGTCATTGAAGAGTGAAGACATCTGTGTGCGTGAACAGCTGTGTCGCTGCGTGTCCGCTGCCATCTCGAAGTCCCGTCGTGATATCTTCACTAACCCGCCAGAGCGAACTGACGCGCTCGTGTGACGTAATCGATGTACGCGCCGCGTCGATGCTATCCCTGATCCTATTAAAGAAAGGCCGTAATTAGGATTTAAATATAATTATTTATTATCCTTTATTTAGCCGTGGAAGGTCGTGTGACGAGTCCTCTATGACGCTAAAAGAGTGTACCTAAGAACTATTGAAAAATATCAGGAATCTCAAGTGGATGCAGAGGGCTGGAATCGTTCTCACACATAATATTTACAAGTTAGAAAGAGAGAGAAATATTAGCGCGTTGGTTCAGATTTATTTTTGTTATTCCAACATTTGGCAGACTTGTTCGTCTTTTTCAAGACGGTTTTCTTCCCTGTTTCTTGAACAGATGAGTCGTAAACGTGGTACGGTAAACTTCGAGTGGTAACTGGTAATGGTTCTGAAGGAGGTACGGGAAACTGGTACCTAACGGTTCCGTGTTGGTTGGTAACGCTTGTGAAGATAATGCGTGAGAGACCTGTGTCACCACAAAATGTTATTAAATTAATTTGATTATTTTGGATTGTTAAATTGGACTGTTACAGCACGGTTTTTTTTTCCGCCCGCGCCCCTCGCCGCTAGCGCAGACGAAGCGACGGGCGGCGGAGATAAATAGAGAGAGAGTCACGATCTCCATTTCTTCAAACAAGACGCACGTAGGTACGCCAGCGATCCTCCGCGACTCAAAGTCGCGACGACAGAACCGTATTATTATTGTTTCCAAGATTTGTACTTACCTATTGTTTCATCTAAAAATGTGTAAAGCAATAAAGGATTAATGTTTTTAAAGCAGTGCAGAGGAGCTCGTGGCTAAATAATAACAGCCGCATGGGTCGATCTTTAAGGTTAGCAACGCTTGCCGAGGTTGGTCTGTGGATGGGGGTGACCATCTTAACATACCGAGACTCCTCCGTGCCTCGGAAAGCACGTTAAGCCGTTGGTCCCGGCTGTCATTTGTAGATCTTTGGCAGTCGTTACGGATAGTCAGAAGCCAGATAATCTGACACCAGTCTTGCCAAGGAGTACTTACCTACCGTGTTACCCAGTTAATGGGTTGTGGAGGTCTGGTAGGCAGCCGCTCAACGTAAAATACTGGTATTCAGCTGAATCCGGTTTGACTGGAAGCCGACCCCAATATAATTGGGAAAAGGCTAGGCAGATGATGATNCCGAGGTTGGTCTGTGGATGGGGGTGACCATCTTAACATACCGAGACTCCTCCGTGCCTCGGAAAGCACGTTAAGCCGTTGGTCCCGGCTGTCATTTGTAGATCTTTGGCAGTCGTTACGGATAGTCAGAAGCCAGATAATCTGACACCAGTCTTGCCAAGGAGTACTTACCTACCGTGTTACCCAGTTAATGGGTTGTGGAGGTCTGGTAGGCAGCCGCTCAACGTAAAATACTGGTATTCAGCTGAATCCGGTTTGGCTGGAAACCGACCCCAATATAATTGGGAAAAGGCTAGGCAGATGATGATGTTTTTAAAGCAGTGACTTTATACTGTTGAATTAGTGAAAAAGCTTTGGTAATACATTCAATTATTTAAAATATATTAAATAATTGAATGTATTTCCAAAGCTTTTGTAACTTTCACCACTTGATGAAAAACGTTTTGGAGGAAGAGTTGGAGAGTCTTCGGGGAGGTACCGTGATAATGAAAGACTTGTTACTCGTTTCGATGTCTGTATTTTACTGGTCAACGTGCCCTCTTTATATTTTCATTTATTATGTTGCAACTTACAATTCGTTAGAGGGCGCGCGGGTCGCGTGCCGCACATGCGAGCGCGCGCCGCTTCGTACCGCATGGCTCGCAACATAAATATGGATCGGCGCAAAGTACCGGTTTAGTTTGTAAGCCCTGGCTGGGGGCCTTAAATTCATTTGCTGCCACCACAGGATAGTCCGGATAAGCAGTAACCAGCCATAGTGTGCTGAACTGCGAATGGTTATCGTCAAAAAACAAAGTACCGGACCTTTTCGCTAGGCGTCGTCGAAGAGTGAAGATATCTGCGTGCGTGAATAACTGCGTCGCCATCGACCCGGGCCTGGTTGTAACCGGTCAGCGAGCCACCCAACGCTCGCCGCCCGCGCCTACGGCGGCCGGGGATCGCCCTGCGACTCCCGACCAGAGCCGTAAATAGCCTTTTCTGCGCCCTGCGCGAGCTTCTATAACTGCGCCCTTGTTTTTTTTTAGATATAGGTAAGTAATTTAACTTTCATACCAAAACAGATAAATTGTAGACCAGAGTGCTGATTGGTCGCCATTTTATATCAGTTTACAATTTCTAGGAATGACTTCGAGATATTTTAGACTATCAAACTTAGGTATTCAGTTGACAAATTATCGCGAGTTTACAATCTCTCAAGTTATTTTATAATCTTACGGAGTTTGCCAATTTCCGGTGACAAAATAACGGTGACTAAATGCAAGTGAGGGGGGGGAGGGCACCGGCTATCACCTGACGGCAGCGAAGCGGAGTTTTGACACTAGGATAAACCTACAGAGCATTTGTTACTTTCGACCTGCCGTTACTTTTGTACCCGGTCTCATCTAATAAAATAACACAATAAAATAACCCTCCAGAGTTTCAGTAACCTGTCAATTAATTTAATTTTAATTATATGGTATGGTAGAGTTTTGAATAAGAAAGGTGGCATCATATAAATTCCGTTTGTATGAATTGGTGAAAAAACGTTTATTCGAAAATATTTGCAAAGATTATTCACAACTGCACAATACACAAATGAATGAGACCACAAATGAATGAGTTCAGATAGTAAATATTTATTAAAGCAAGCCATAAACTTTTTTAAAGATTTAGGTAAGTACCTACTTTTCGCGCTCTCTTCATTGTGAAATCGTTGATAACCTTTTCATACGAAAGGCACCGTCCTATGTCGCGTTCAACCGACAAAATCGCTAGGCCGGTCAAAATCAAAATCAAAATTCATTTATTCAAATTAGGCTGAGTGCCAGCACTTTTTGAACGTCAAAGTTCTACATGAAGACATTCCCCCAAAACGCCCGCCCGTCACCACTTCCTAGTGTTTTAGCTGGGAAGAATAAGTGGCGCAACAAACTCCCCAGCAATTCAAGCTTTCTTGGCCAATCCTCGAGCGCAAATAAGTTTTTATTCATTTGTTCTTAGGTACTGACTGATCTTTCGTAGGAAGCTACAGTCACTGGCATTGTTAAAAAAATATTTAAAGCGGAAACATCTCTTTTAAATCTAGTTCGACTATAGCTTTAAGAAGACCCAGACTTGAACTACGGTCACATTTATCAAATAATATAGTCGTTTCAACTTGACTCTTTAAAGTGACTAATTCAGCCCAAAATTCAATACCTAGTATTAATATCTGCTGAATAGAATATTTGATACTTAAATCAGCGGCATGTTTTTTTAGTTCTTCAGCTGGATAATTAGCAATCTGTTCTATTGTCAAAAAATTAAAAAGGTGGTGAATCTTGTGAAGTTTCTCGAATGGCCATGTGAATTCAGAAATCATTTTATCAATTGCTTCATACATATTAATTTAAATCTTTGCTGTGGTGTAGGTAATATCGACGTTTTTGATGGTACTGGCATGTAGGTACGTATGTGTTAAAATCGGACACTAGAGGCGCAGCGGGAACTTATCAGGAGCAAACCGAAAAAATAATACTTAGTATTGCTTGGCCTGGCCATTCTTGCGCCCCCCAGAGTCTACGCCCTGTGCCTGGGCACCGGTGTCACTGCCCTATTTACGGAACTGCTCCCGACGCCTGGGGCGTCTCCTCCTGTAGCGGCTGTTGGGGCGAAGACCTTGCCTTTCCCTCGCGCGGCCCGCCTCCTCCTTCGCTAGCATTAATGCTTCGAAGAAGGTGACCGCTTTCCAAGCCTCCTCGCTCCGGACCATGAATTCAACCAGGGCCGGACGCGAGAGGTCGCCGCCGCCGATCGCCTCGATGAGGACACGGCGGTGCTCCGCCCAATCACGGCAGACCTTCACCGTGTCCTCCAGGCGATCCTCAGTGCTGACACCCGGGCGTGTCCTCCCGCTTAATCCGAAACAGGTACCTCCCGAGACAGCCGTGTCCGGTAAGTACCTGCGTCAGGCGGATGGTGTGGACGCCGTGGCGCCTTTCCAGTCACTCCCCAAAGAGGGGCTTTACCGCCGCAATTGTGGCATGCCCAGCGCCGCCTCGATGCTATCCTATTTCTTTGGCAGAGTTGTTCGTTTTTTTCAAGACGGTTTTCTTCCGTTTCTTGAACAGACGTGTCGTAGGTAAACGTGGTTCGGTAAAACTGGTAAAGGTTCTACGTTGGCCACGGTTGTGAAGGAGGTAAGGTAGTGCGTGAGAGTACTGTCACTACAACGTAATGTAACAGCTACCTATTCGTTCTACAGCAACAATTGACTTTCTGTACCTAGTTCGTATCCCTTTTAGCGATTTTAACACATAGAATTTACAAGTGTTTCAAAATCTGAGTCTGTCACTCTCACAAAAGTACTCAAAACTCCATCAAAACGTAGGTAAGTCCGCTATGTATTCACTCCCACAATATTTGATGACAGCCGCCGCCTTAGGTATAGCGCGTGCAGGTGTAGGTACACTTACCGGTGAGTTTTTCAAGTGTGCGTGGATGACCAAATCCGAAACTATGAGGAGTCGCCAATAACACTAAAAGGAGGAGAAAACTAAAACTGAATCATTTTTTTTTTTAAATCGATATTCCTAGCCAAGAATCAATACTCCTGATTTTGAAAAAAACACTGTATTACTATGTTACTACATCATCCAAAAGTGTCGCTAATAAGGATCAAATAAATTCTGGAAAGTTATAATACATGGCAAACTAAAGGAAATAAAAATCATATAAAAAAACACATGCTTCGGTTGTCAAACACAGAAAGATGCAGTTTTTTCTTTAAATGTTTCATTTTAGGGTTTCGTACCCAAAGGATAAAAACGGGACCCTATTACTAAGACTCCACTGTCAGTCTGTCTGTCTGTCACCAGGCTGTATCTCATGAACCGTGATAGCTAGACAGTTGAAATTTTCACAGATGTATTTTTGTTGCCGCTATAACAAATAATAAAAATGAAAGGCTCCCATTCAAGAAACGTGTTTTTTTTTGGTTTATGGTACGGAACCCTTCGTGTGAGAGTCCGACTCGCACTTGGCCGGTTTTACATCTAACGCTCATAAAACTTTTACCGACAAAAAAATATATATTAGCTTCCGAATTTGGCAAGAGATACTTTAGAATATTGCTACTATTCTTACCCTAAAATCTGAGATACTTGTACCATAATTTTGGTCAGCCGTTTAGGCATGATTGACTAACAAACATCTAAACAAAGACTTTCACATTCATTATAATTATTGTAGTAGTAGTAGTAGAATAAGCATTAGATAAAAAAAAAGATACTTTTGTTCAAAGCTACCATATTGTTAGTATGTAGTTAAATGAAATAAGTCACATATGGACTGCAAAGTGCAACTCAATTCCTGCTTGTATGAGGGAAGACAATGGTTTTTAAATAACAATAAAAGCAAAGCTAAAAATACAATGATTTTATTTTGATTCACATTATTCTATTCTTAAAAATAATTACAAAAAATAATCTTATAATTAAGACACAATAATTATAAATGAGAAAAAACTATTTACAATATCAGCCTTATTTGAATTTTCAATAATATTGAAGAGTAATCTCAATGCTAAGTCATAACTGCCTTATTGTTTTAGTTGCCTCATTGACGGCGGGAAAGAAAACTTCTACTTTGTCAAAAAAAAAGCTGCAAAAAGACAATTTTCAAAGCAATTTGCAGTTCACACATATGCTTCCACTCTTCGACCCTTAATTTTGTCGAAAAATTGACGCCAAGAAACTAGTGTTTTTCCGGACCAAATCCAAAAACTGGAAGTTATTCCAACTATCATAGTCATTAAGTACTTGATCATGAACATTTCAAACTTAGGTCTGTCTGTTTCTCTACGTGTGAAAGGGCATGGAATAGAATACAAAGGAATAGAACACATATCACGGTGCCAAGTTACCATCCAATCATCAAAATTTGCTTGTTCATAGAAAAGACATGCAATCACTATTAATGCTGGCACCGTGTATAAAACACCGAACACACCAATACGAATCATTAATTTTTCTAGTTTGTCTGTTTTTGTTCCATCATGTTTCATAACAGTTCTAATACGGAATAGTGATACAAAGCCTGCAAGTAAGAAAATAGTTCCAAGAACTAGATAGACACAGAGTGGTGCTAAAACAAATCCTCGTAGTGCTTCAGCATCCCATAGTCCGACATAGCAAACACCAGAAAGAACATCACCTGAAAAATATATTTATATAAATTTTCCATTGAAATAACAACTGTGAAAATAGAAATATGATGATAACTAGAATACTAAACAATACAATTAATGCTGTAATTAAGTATTATAGATAGACTTGGATGTGATAATGTAGAAGTATTTAGTATATTATACATAATACATACAAAAACTTTTTTTTTATATTGTTTGTTCTACTACTGGAAAAAAACAAAGACTTTTCCTCTCCTCCTCCTTATCATTCTATTAATTAATGATGATAAGAGGCCTTTCATCTGAAGAGGGACAATAATAAGAAAGCTAATTATATTTATTTAACAGTTTATGTACACACATTTAACAAATAGATAAGAAGAAGGGAACAGAAAATAGGTACAAAGGTGATGCTTATTTCTAAAGAAATCTCTTCCAGCATACTATATATATTTTATAGAAGTACATAAACGGGCTACATAAGTTTAAATACTCACCATCGACTTTTCCCATGGCTAATATTGATATTGTTTTGATAGCAGGCACGGCCCATGCAGCTAAATGAAAGTACTGAGAATTTGCTTCAATAGCTTCATGTCCCCACTTGAGACCAGCTGCCAAAAACCATGTTAGTGTCAAAATAACCCACCAAATACTTGAGGCCATACTGAAGAAATAAACCACCATGAAAAGTATTGTGCATGGTTCATGCTTAGTTCCCTGTGTAATTACTGATATGTTGGGCAATCTTGCTCCACTTATTGTAGTTGGGAATGGGCCTTGGCAGCTAACACTGTCACCTGCACTCCAGCCCATGACATATGCTGCTGCTACCATGAGGTAACATACTGACAGGAATATTATGGGTCTTTCTGGATATCTGAACCTGTCTGTGTCTATGAGAAATGTCAAAACTGTGAATAGGCAACTAACAGTACACATTGTTGCCCAGACACCAATCCATAATCGAGCGAAGTTTTTCTCATCATGGCTGAAAAACATTCCAGTGCAAGGAGCCCCACAGTCATGTTCAACTTTGTCTCCAACTTTAAGTGAATATTCCAGGTCCAAGTTCTTAGGAACTTTAAATTGCACAGGACACACAAATCCATAGTCTTTAGCTCCATGCAGTTTGGTTGGATCTCTTTCATTGTTATTCTTAAAGTTTACTTTAGGAAGTTTTGTTTCAGTGTTTTTTCGAGATTCATGTGTTATATTATTATCACCAACACATATCACGTTTTCGTCAGTAGCCACGGGAAACTTCGTGCACTCCAAATGCTCAGGCCAATGAAATCCAAAGGTTATCATAATCTCGTCACAATTTTGTTTTGCCGATTCACATAAATGTCGACAAGGAGGAATAGGCGTGTCTAATATTGTGCATACGGGTGCATATACTGAACATAAAAAGAATTTCAGATCTGGTGAACAGTTGACTTTTATCAAAGGTGTAAACTGGTGAACTTCGGGTCCAGCGTCTTCTTGTTTAGCGTGATGCAGTATGTTAGGAAATATCGTTTGATTATATCTGATTTGTTGACAAAACTGAATAGTTATTGGCTCACAACGACCGTGGTGAGGTAACGTATCTCCGGGATAAACAGTAACACGTGAAGTTTTAGTCGTTCCAACAAAGTATAACACTAAAATAGTAAACGCAACCACTGCCTTTTCCATTATTATGGCTACCACTTGTAAAACAATTATAAAAACCAAAATAATAACTTGTAACTGTAAATATATCCCATCACAAATTATGAGTAATTAAGACTTTGTCTCCGCATTTTCGCAAAATGTGCGATTGTTTAATACAAAATAAATAAAATTGTTATCACAACAAAATGCATTGTCGCAATCGCAACTATTCCTACTATACATATGCCTACACTACACCACCTACTAGCCAACCAGCGAATAGACAATTTTTTTTTTTTGTTCTAGCCATAGTGTGGATTGTATGGTTCCGAACAGTTTTCCACCAATATGGAATTAGTATTTACCAAACATATCCATAATCAAACAAAATTACTAAATACTAGTTTTTCAATTTGGTTCTATTATTGTCACAATGATCATGGGTTTCGGTTAGAACATTTCGGTTTGTTTTGATTTTTTGACACCTGTGTTTGACATACATCATTTTGACATTTCGAAACGCTTTGAAACCGCAAAGTCGCAAACGCACAATATCAACAAAATATTTTTTCTTTGGTTTCTAAAATGGATTTAGGCAGTGAAAATTTAGATTTTACGAAACTAATTAATGTCAAGGGTAATATTGAAAATATAACTCCTCACAAAATAGCAGTAGTAGCTTTTATTAGAGAATATGGACTGTTGAAAATTGAAGGCAAGTATTTATATTTGTTTAGCTATTATTGGTATTATAAGTACATTATAATATATTTTACAATTTACTAGTTTCCTTGTACTTTAAAAGTAACCACCAGGATTTTACCCACATCGAGTTCCTTCATTTTGTTCCACATCAACTGTATTCAATGTTTTTAATAGAAATGTTGTGAAGATATTGTATGAAATTTTATAAGTTATGTTTGTTTCAGCAAACAGGATGATAGATTGCACTGTGGCGCCTAAATACAGAAAGGACTTCTGTATGCTTGCTCTTAAACTAACTCAGGTTTGCAATAATATTCATAGTCATTCCATAATGTCAACAAAAAGATCTTTAATGGTTTAAAGCTAAAGAAAAATTACAGACCTTATTCAGTTTCACCGATCTTGTTGGTTAGAGTGAACTTGTTGGCTCGCAGGTTTGCACGATGCTCACTTTCAGTCAAAGTTATGCTCTTTCAAGCATACTGTACTTCATTAAACACGTTCATCTGTGGGCTAGATGTATGCAGAGATCATACTGTGCTCTCCGTGTTTAATAAAATATCGCATTTAGGATGCTGGTGGGGCTGCACATCCCTGACGCACTCTAGAGATAGAAGAAAGATGTTTGCAGATGCGCATGTATATTGTTTTTAGGTGCGCTTGCCTGGTGAGCAGGGTGTGGGGCAGCACCAACAGTGTCCTTAGCATGATTGCATGTCACCTGGTCTGTGTTTTACGTGGGTCGCTGTTGTGAAATTACTCATGGGTTGCTGCAGGGGTGATCCACTGTTAAGTGTTGTATTGTTTGTTTTCATTTTGTATAGTGTCAGTGCTTACTAACATAGTTGTATGTTTTACTGACAGTTTTTGGGTCATGGATACTCTAATAAAGAGAAATTCTATTTTATTCAACATAAAACAGTTACCTATCATTATAAACCTTTTTTGTTATAGTGCCCAGATATGGAGTTTAAGGAATTGGAAGCTCTACTCACTGATGGGCGCTACAATCTTTTGAGTGTCCACCTACAGAACTTTTGTGTCCGACTTCAGAATATATATGTTAACGGAGTTAGTGCTTTAATGGACTGTGTCACTTCAACTATTGACAAGCTGATGATTGAATCTAATCCTTGCATTATGGCAAGGTACAGTGTATTAGGTATAACGATTTTATTTATACTTTTGTGGCATGTTGTAATACTGTTGTTTTATTAATTTATGGACTATATTTTTTAACTTTCAGGACTATATTTAAGAAGAATATTACTACATTTAGATAGATTAACTTTTGTACAAGTTGTATCATTGTACAAGTCATTCTGTCTATATTATCAGAGAGGCAGGCCTGGCTTGATGATGAGATCTTTAAGCAAGGAGGTAACAACCTTATGAAAAACAATTTTTGTTTAATGTTCTCTTTTGTTTGAATTGATTTATCTTCGTACTTTATTGCTACAGAAATTAAATAACATGGAGCAGCAAGCCACATCTACATCACCAGTACCTGAGGAATCCAAACCATTGGAGTTGTCAATGCGAATGAATATAATTGACAGAGATAAGTAAGATTAGATTAGTATTGTTTTTAAACTGTATTACATAGACCATTTCCATTTGAGCATTTTGACTATCTGAAACAAAGGTCCTCAAACTGTAACTATGTTTTAGTGAAATGTAAAACACTAATTGAAATATTTTATGGTTTTAGCAGTTTTGAAGAATGCCAGTGGTCAAGAAAGCAAGCAGAACTATTTACAGCGCAACAAGCCAATTTGTTACAAATCAATGAGAAAAAAGCAATGCTTCCCAGACAGTTACAGAAGACTATTATACAAATAATTAATGATATACCTGAATACCCTGATATTGTAAGTACTAGTCTATGGATTTACTACATATTAAGCTAATAAAGTGGAGTGCTACCAGCTTATCTAATGGAAAACATACAAATAAGGAATTAATATCATGTTTTTTAGTTGAAGTCAATTCATTTGTTTCAATTAGACCATTAAAAGGCATTTTTGAACGTCACATTTATAGTTTTTAAAATAAAATGATATAGTGACTCTAGTTGTATTTGCAAAAGTAGGTTCTTATGGAGAAGAACGGACAAGAAACTCGATAGTTATACTTTTCAAATAGAAGGTTTACAATATTTTGTATACATTAATCAATTCATTAAATGTAAGGAAAGGCTTATAGCTAAGTACAATAAAATTATGGATCATGTTAGGGCAAAGTAGAAGATGGTTTGAAAAATTGCCATTTACAATTATTGTAATGGAAATAAGTGTAGATGTCAAAACATAATGCCAGAAACAGTATGCCTGTGAACAAGCATCTTTGCCTCTCTGAAGTGAGGTGTTTGTGACGACCGTGCATGTGCAATCGCGTAAAAAAGTGTTAGCGCGTAAAAATATTTTTGTTTTAAACATATTATATTATATATGTTCTTGTTTTTGATTGATTGTTTTTGATTGTAAGATGAGTGGTAGAAATGCATACGAACATAATAATTATAGGTAATTGAAAGTGAGTGATTGTGTTTGCACCAAATAAATGAAAGCTAAATTTAAAGGTACATGCACTCACTTGAAGTATAGCCAGCTATCTCGTCGCAGGTCGAAGGTGGATCACAAACACAAACACAGATACAAGCGGGGCACAGCGCATTACCCAAACTAGTTCAATATAAAGTTTATTTGTCAATATAAAGTCTTTTAATATTTACTCAGTCACTATCGCTCAAAATTTCCGAAACTCCTTCCATAAATAAATTTGTGGGGCCATTAAGAAGATAAAAAAACAAAAACAACTAATTAAAATAATAACAATGTGTAACATTTATGGCATCGACAGTCTTATTGCATTGAGCAAGCGAGACACGAGTAAGCATCGAACGTATACGAGTGACTGAGACGCCACCACACGCGCCAGCTTCCGCGAGACTGCGCGGTGTTATGATCGGTTGTAAAATAGACTACTGCGCTGCGAATTGTGACGAACTTCAGAGTGGCAAAGTTGTTTGACGCTTAGTATACATGGTCTTCAAGTCCGATATCAAGTGTCTTCCTCCACCATCACTCCTGAGTTATTGAACGATGTGTTTGTTTTAAATGCTGGGTCACTTGGTGACGGACGATTTGAAAGAGTACGCGCATATGGAGAGGGAGCGCAGAGCATTGTCGGTCTGGGCTAGTATGCTGGCACGGTCAAAATAACGCTGTTTAAAGTGTATTGCATGTCGCTGTACTCGGGGAGCCTGTGGTTCACCTACACCCAAAAGGCCTACAATGCTCTGAGGATCCAGTATAACAACGCATTTAGGGTGCTGTTGCGTCGGCCTCGGTTCTGTAGCGCGTCATCTATGTTCGGTGCTTCAATTTTATACGGCGTAAGAAAGCGGCCTCACTGCTAAACAGACTCCGTGGCAGCCCCAACAGCATTCTACGCGCTATAGCCGGGAGACATGACAGCCCGTTGGTGTGGTCACTTGTCACCTGTACATTATCGCACTAACATAGGTTAAGACTATTGTTACTAACCCAATGGATCTTTGTTGTCTTTAAATAAATAATAATTATTATTATACCCCCCATATTTGTATTTTTTCAGCATTTCCTCAGTTTTCTTAACTGCATACGCACAAAGGAGTTCAGTGGTGCCCAGGACTCTTTGTATAATTACTTCGATCGCACCATATTTAACTCATCCGGAAACAGTACAGGCAACGATAGGAACAAGAACTTCCGTTACGCAGCTCTGAACAGGGCGGCGATGCATACTCATTTCGGCCACAGGTGAGAAACATTGTGTGTTACGACTAGGTCAACCAATATTATCTGTTGACTTGAAACTCAGGGTAGATGGAGTAAACAGTCAGATTCAGTACACAAAGAACAAGACTGAACGCTATCTGTTGCTTAAACTTACCATTCGAAGAGATCAAAACCAGTCAAGTGCGAGTCGGACTCGCGCATGACGGATTCCGTACCATCGCCATCCACTATTATGTCGTTAAAATCGAGTAAAGTAAACTTCTCTTGTAATGGGATCCTCTCTAATTTTTAAATATAATTAAATGTTATATTTTTTTTAGCGAATATAGCAAACAAACTGATCATTTCAAGTGTCTACTGTCTACCTGTTGTCATTATTAAAATCGAGCAAAAAAACGCCAAAATAAAAACGCGTTTCTAGTAGAAATAAATAAAAAAATATGGGGGCTCCCCCCATATTTTTTTATTTATTTCTATTTTTATTATTTGTTGTTATAGCGGCAACAGAAATACATACTCTGTGAAAATTTCAACTGTCTACCTTTTACGGTTCATGAGATACAGCCCGCTGACAGACAGATGGACGGACGGACATACAGCGGAGACTTTGTAATAAGGTCCCATTGGTTACCCTTCGGGTACGAAACCCTAAAACAATGTTCTAATTTCACATTGAGTAAGCTTGAAAACATAAATCTCTGCGCATTGTATACTGTGAAATGGATTGATCCGTCTTTCATCAGGTCGGTG
>NDFZ01004444.1:19721-35667 GCA_002192655.3 Mamestra configurata
CGCAGCGCGCCGGCGGCCGCGCCGGGCCCGTGGCCGCGCGCTTCCACGCCGAGCGGGCGCTCAACGCCGGTTTGTACTATTTTCAAGGGTTTTAATTTTTTTTTTAATAAAATATCTTAAGTGTCCTACTCCTTATATCGTATATTTGGCATTGCATTTGATTTATTATCCTAATTCGTATATTGATTTTCAAACTAAGTTATCGACAAAGCGATCCTGAAATTAAAATACTAAGAGCCAATTCTACTAAAGTTTAAGCAACGTTCGCATTCGTATGTCACAATTTGTCAAAAAATCCTCAATTTTCATACATTTCTGACATAATGCGACTGAGATGTGAATGCTTGTCTGAATACTACGTTGCTTGAATGATATGCCGTCAAGACGATAGATATTAAAAAATGAATAGATAGTAGATGATAAGCTTGTCCTCTTCTCTGACTAATATTATTTTGTTATTATTTTATTGCTGTGTTTAAGTCCTAACATAAGGACTATAATCGTTTCAGGTAAATGGGAAGAAGCAGATCAGAGTATCAGACAGTTGGCGTCCTCAGACAGATGGGAGAGTCAACTGCTAAAAGCCGAAATGTACTACCTAAAGGGCGATGCGACTGAAGCGCTGGAATCCCTGTACGACATCCTAGATTACTGCAAGACTGAGGATGACAGCCTACATTTTGTATCCCTGAGAGTGAAAGCCATGATATTGATGTCACAAGTCCAGCACTCGTTTAGTAATATTCAATCTACAAATATAATGTTACTGAATGAAGCCTTATGGTTAGCAAAGGGATACCATTTGCATCATTTAGCTGCTACAGCTGAGATGCATTTAGCTAATGTTCAACTGAGCATGGGATGTGCGAAGAACGCCTTGTCTCTTGTCAGGAGAGCTTTGCCTACGATAATGGCAGATGGCAGCGCGTACGACATGGCGCGAGGTAAAGTTGAACAAGTATACAATACAAAATGTATTTGATGGTCTGTAGGTACATTTTCTAAGGATTACGTTAAATTCCAGCTATGTTGCTGTACACGAAGTGTCGGATCGCAACTGCGGCGCCGTGTGGCGAAGCTCGGCTGCAAGTACTGCAGTCGTGTTGTGAAGGGTTAGAATTTGTCAAAAAGAATTTCTCCAAAGTTGGCGCTCATGTTCGATTATTACAAACATGGTATTTGCAGGTAAGCTAGATTGTTGTCTTAAATTATTCACAAACTTAGCCAAAATGTTTTTTAAACAAATGTTAATTCATTAAATCACACTTAAGTTATAATGTCGATCAAGAGAGCGCTAGTGAACGAAGGCGAATGAGTGCGCAAGGACGCTTTACTGAAGGTGAGCATTCGGCTCGTTCGAGTTCGATCGCATGCCGATATTAAATGAAGAAGAGCGTATCGCCGCCCGTTTGCTCTTCTTCAATCAGGGTCAACAAAACTATGAATGGACATAGTTTCGACCTCTGATTTATCAATGTTAAAACTTTTATGCTCGTTGTAATACGATCGTTGCTTTGGCCGGTCACAGGTAGCAAAATAACTGTTAACGGACTATAGATGTGCAATTGGCTCAGTTAGCATCGCATTATAAGGGTTGTAATAATAGATGGATTAACAGTTACTGATGTTTTCAGGCTCAATTATACCACGACATCGGAAACCACGCAGCAAGGAATCAGTGCGCTTGGATGTATAGACAGTTAGAATTACAAAATTCTGTTGAACCATCAAATATGTTGCTTGTAATGTATTAAAATTGTATTTTATTTGTATTTATCTCGTCCAATAGTCTTATATTCGGATCCGTAGGTATAAATATTAGGTCTAATAAAAATCAAATAGGTAAATACGTCTATTCCAAGTTGTGACCACCTACTTTGTTACCACTGGTGTACACGGGAACGAAGTCGTTGGTAACAACTGGGAATAGCCGGATAAATAAAATAAAATACGATAAAATACACCCTAAATGTTTTATTTTTAAAATAAACTGTAACTTACAAATCAGTGCGTGGCATAGCCAGCTATCGATTTTATTAATTTTAATACAACTTATCGTTTAATAGTGCTCTTTCAACTATTTCAGACATTGTTAATTTTATGTCTCTGCATAAAACTTCGGCAACTAGAACCTTTGTCTCTGGTTGCACCTCAGAGGGCACATAGGCTCCTTCGCCTAGTATACTAGTATCATTCCAGCAGTGACCGAGAGACGCCTGAGACTCGCATATTCTCCCGAGTTGTAATAACAGAGAAGTAATATCCTCTAATAGTGAGGGAAAAGCAGTACAGATCCGCACTAGAGATTTCAGTACTGGCTGAAACAGTTCCAAGCGCAAGTCACTTGGTAGCACCGATAGAAGTGTCGACAAAGTGTTAACGCATAATCTCGCAATAGACATGGCTTTTGGCAAGGCATACTGTATAGATAAATGCGATACAAGATCTACAGCAAATATTTGCTTTTCGAGGGATGCTTGACTAAGAAGTTCTGGTATGAAGTCCAAACAAATGTGCATCGAAGGTATTCCTTGAACAGTGATTGGCAGCAACTCCCTGGGATACCCTTGAAAATGTACCAGTTTAGCCAATGATGGTTCTGAAATAAATATTTGATGAAGGAAGGAACAAATTACGCTTCTAACTTCACGAAGAGACCACATCAACTCAGGTTTAGCCTCGTCTTCTGATGTCTCCAGGCAAGCTTCCAGTAATATTTGCAGGGCGGCACTCTCTTGTGCCGCTACTAAAGCATTCTTTAATTCTTCTCTCTCTGCGTCTGATGTCAGTTGCCCACTTTTTTCGAGTAGGGGTTTATCTAATAAATGTCTACTTAGTTGGCTCCTTGAAGCAGCCAAACTAGCTTCTAGAATTCTTAGAATTATTTTTAAAATAGGTCCACATCTAAATACTCGGATATCGCAGCGCAAAACTTGTAGAGGATCTACTAATACGTTCTCTTGGGTGATGGTAACATTTTTGACGCCCCCGTTGATGTCCAATAAGGCATTGATTGTCATAATCCACAGACATCGCGGCAACACAGTATTGAGACGTAACCAAACCTCGTGGTATAACTCTTGTATATGTCGCGGCACTTGATCCCCAAGTACGCTTTTGAAATATTTAACAAATGTTTCTGCATAAGGCCATATATCTGTAGGATTTTTATTTAGCATAGCTTTCAAAATCTTTCCTGTCTTGTAAGGATTTTCTTCGATGGTTTGGAAAGCATCATTGATAGCTATTTCCGAAAGATTTATATCGATTTGGTGACGATTCGAATCGCCAAACACTTGATCGTCCATCCAATCATCAACTAAAGATAGTTGAGGGAAGTGCGTGGCTAACAGACGAAGGAGGGGGCTGAATAGACCGCCGTAACTCATCTGGTCTTTCTGGGCTTGATGTAGTAAATATTTAATCGGTAGTTCAGATAGAAAAGCTGCAGAGTAGCTCTTTACTTTACGCCCGTTAGCCATGAGTGTGGCTGTGTTGGCCAGTCTTACGTCTTCATACAGTAGAAGGTAGTAAATTAGTAGCAACTGAGATGCTAGAGTTGGTTTATCTATGTTAATCTCGATTGAAGTTTCTCCATTATCAATTTCCATAGGCGCGAATGGTTTGGTTTGCACATCAAAATTAGCGCCGAATATCGAGTTTCTGAATACTTTCCGGATTTCTTCCTCCATAATTGGCTTATTTACATATTCGTTAGCACCTTTGTTGTTAACAATAAGGATCGAGTTGACATACACTTCAACTAAAGCTGGCATAACTGGATGCAGGGGCGCAGTGCAGTTACATATTTGCCGATATATCCAATTTTTTATAGGGACTTTATGTTTAGAAAATGCTCGTGATTTTAATAGTTGGTGAATACAATGAACTGGCAAATATCCTGGAATGTTGCTGTTGAGATTAGCTGTTACCGGCACTTTGACGGCATGGGCTGTTACAACCTGGAATATAAAAAGTACGGATAATCGTCAATTAATTTCAAGAAATAATTTTGTTATTAACTGAAAAAACGAAAGTAAGTTGTCAAAACGATATTATTTTGTACCTGTTCTGTAAATATTTCTTGAGTGAAAGCTTGTTTTATCCTCGCGAGCCCGTTGGGTCGCACAGGCACGCGCATGCCCAGGGTCGCGCATACAAGCTCGCCCACGGCAGTTAGCTGTCCGGAGTGGAAATGAATTGCTATCAACAGTAACATTTCTCCAAAAGATGCTGTGACCCCGGAATTGCTGTAACCAAATTGAAAAAAACGTTTGCAAGGTATTCATGCTGAGCGATGACCGTTTTGCGCGAAATTGACGCATATCTTCCTAACTTGCATAACTTCTTTAATTTTATTTATTCTATTTTTTGGTATGCGTCATGTTTGTCGCAAATAAACTCTTTTGCTTTCTTTCTTCTTTCATTATATTTCCTATATCAAATCAACCCATATTGTATTTTATTACCTTTCAAAGTAAGCTTCTTCTTTGACCAGCCACTGCACCCATTCTATGGCTTTCTTTTCATGGTCAGGAGCAGCTGAGGGGAAAAAATGGACTTACAAATTTGACCCATATTTTATTACAGACACCAAAAAAATATTTTATTTGCCGACCAATACAATATTTTATTTAAAAACCATCTTTAAAATGGTTTCTATGCTAAACAGATGTAAAAACTGGTGAAAAACGAATGAAATGTGATGGCGACCTTATTAATAGTTCGAAATAATACCTATTTATTTATTCTTTTACATATACAATTATTTTTACATGCAGAACCCAAGGTAATAAAAGTAGTCATACAATGCCACACCTAGAGACTCCCCTCAAAAACTGATCACACACCTACTCGCGTCCATGATTGACCATTTCCAAGTAACGACTCCGTGTGCCGGCACAAGTTATATAATGGACAATACAATAACTGCAACTCTCTGGAATACCGCCAATGAGCAGGAAAAAATGTGTAACCGCTGAGAGATGCTATAAATAATCTTAACTGCCCGACACACGAGTACAATTTTAATAGGTTTGTACGGGCTACCGGAGTTTTTAACAGACCCCCTCGGCCGCAGCCTACTGTTTGGAACGAGTAATATAATGATTACGATTCCAAAATTTGCGGATTGTTTGGCATCCTACGAAACACCATAAAAACATATTTCACCAGTGTAAGATTGCGCCTTATCTACTTCCAACTTATAGTACCCAACCATCCCTATCACAAAAGAGAGTTGGTTACATAAGCGGGTAAAACGGGTAGACGCCAAATTGCCTCATGTATAGGTACCGTGTTGTTCTGCATCTTTTCCACCATCTCAGAATATTTAGTTTCATAAGGATTCCAGATGATAGCACTAGTTTCCAAGTTGCTTCGCACCAACGCGTTATAAAGTGATTTCACTGCTGCCAAGTGAAGTCCCGGGTTTCTCGCATGACAAATGAATGAGCTCGAAATGAAAAAATAGATCCACAGCAAAGGTGACACCAAGATCTCACACCGACCCCACCCGCGGTGTGTGGTGTGACCGCCCGATACTATATTCGTGATGTCGGGGTACCACGGCCCGCGTGAAGGACATTACATGTATTACAACTTCGTCACATTGAAGTGTAACTTGTTTTCTGCACTCCAGGCTATCGCCAGATCGAAGTCACGCTGAAACTTTTCACAGTGCGACTCGTTGGTTATCCGCATTTGAACAACTTCAGACCGTCAGTGAATAATAGACAGCCAGCGTCTTCTATGACCTCCGAGAGATCATTGACCATGATAATCAATTCCAAGGGTCCTAAATTCGTCCCCTGGCTTACCTCTGTAAGGGTGCTTTACGCGTCTGAGGTGTAGCCTGCTATTCCACCATTTGCTTGCGGTTGCCCAAGTAGCTGGAAAAGAATTTTAAAAGGGCGGGGCTAAAACCAGCCCTTGCAAATTTGCTTAAAAGTATATCATTGTCCACACTATCGAATGCCTTCCTGAAGTCAAAGTAAGCGATGTCCACTTGAGCACCTGCCTCCGAGTCTAGTACTGTGTAGTATAAACAGATGCAGTAATATAAAAGATGGGCATAATTTTCAAATTAATACATACCCATGAGTGACGGACATGCAAGAATCATGCAAAGGCTCAAGGAAACGAATCTGACTCCAGCTGGTGTAGGTGGTGGCTTTTGGGTTACAAGTCTCAAGAGACCGGCAACTTCATCATCTTGAAACTTTATTCCTGCTATGCCTCTGAGAGCACAGTACAGCCTCAATAATGCTGATGCTTCAACACCAGCAATAGAATTTTTCAGCCTATTCAGTAACTCTTGGCGAAGTTTTGTTAAGGCTGCATGTCCATCACCTTTGCCTCGCTTGTGGGAGTTCCGCAAGAATGTCGCGAACCAGGCTCTGGTTGCCTGGTCAGAACCAAGTAAAAGTCCAGACATGAATGAAACCTGTACAGAATTTTTTATGTTTATAATTTCACAAGACGAGAAGATGTATAGTGAGATATTGAAGAACTTTGTAGATGCTCATGTATTGAGTTGAAATGGTAAAAAGTATCTCACCAAATCATCCTGGTGGTGGGTCAAGGTGAGGGTGATGACCAGTGAAGGCAACCTGGAAGCTGATGCTGCTTTAGCTCTAACGGAAGCTGCTAAGTGGGGGCAGGCTGCACACAGAGTGCTCAGAGTCTTGGCTCTAATGCCACCTTCCTCACTTCTATCAGCATTCATAACAAGGCACTCAGCCACTGAAACACAAATGCAACAAATTAAACATTAACTACAATTTTACTTTACATACAACTGGGACCTAACTCCACTACACATAAGTAGTACTGTATATAAAATTCCATATTAATTAGCTGCAAACATGCAGTAACCATTGCATGGGTTGCAGTAAATGGCATATGACTGGAATTATAAGCAATCCTACTACAATCTGTGAGAAAACACAATGTCAACTTAAAGTAGAAACTACTACTGGATAAATTTACGAATGTTTCAGAGATCTGTTGATCATGTGTTTTTCACACATTTTAAATAATGAATAATGGACTACAGCCCTGTGTGTCTAAATAGGCTATAATAACATGTAACAATTTTTTTTTAAATTCTTTTCATATCATTAAACATCCTTTCAAGTTATTATAAAACCCACCTTCTTGCAATGTATCAGGAAAATTTGCTACTACCCATGATATCAATATAGGCCCTTTATTGACATACAGTAATACTTCAACAATGTCAACAACATTGAGTAGATTGGGTAGCTCTGCAATGCTGATGTTGATGACATCTGCAATCTCTTCCAAGTACACATCGTTGTCAAACAATTCTGATGGCTTCACACTGCATTCAATGTTAGTGTTCTTGTTTTGATTATACTCAACTAGCTGTGCTTGCATGAGCAACAGCTCTGACAAAACCAGGCGAACTCGCCGGGACGAGTCAGACTGCTCAAAATCATTAGTTATGCCATTGGTTATATTTTGTATAAGAAATGTTTCTGTGCACTGTGATCCACTTTTAATTCTGAAATATAGAAACAAAGTCTGTATTAGTTGGAGTATTATGAAAGCAGCTGGGATAGATAAATGCACAAATACTTTACCTTGTTTGCTGTTCTTTCTTGACATCTATTTCTAATGCATGAAATTCAATGGACAAGAGAGAAACAATAAAATTAACTAAGTCTATAGCAGATAGTAAAGTAAGCACATCTTTCTTGGCTTCACCACAAGTTCTGGTTGTGTCTAGTGGAGCAATAAGTGCCATACGCACTAGGCATGGTATGATGGGTCTTAATTCCTCAAGTGTGAATTTCTTAATGGTAGCAATATCTAAATCTTTAATAGCTTTGAAAACTTTTGGTTGCACAGGTTTCAAAAATTTTATATCCATGTTTGATACGGGGATACGGGGTTAACTCTTCGTATAACGGTATTTGTTTCACGGCGCCAAAGTTAGCGTATCCATTGCAATTCTATACGAATCCCGAAATCCCAAATATACTAATCTACTGTGAATATCTACAGAAACACAACACAAAAACTAATGCCGATGCCGATGGATCATGGATGACGATGAATGTCAATGAAACGTACACTATATACATACGTCCATAAGACATTTGACACTGACAGAAATGTTATTGTCAAAATTTGACAGCGATACCGCATGTTGCTGCTTGAAAAAAATAAATTCTATTTAAAAGTCCACATATGTCAGGGTGGTGACTGGTCGGTGCTAACGTAAAGGAAGTTCGCTTATCGCTGGTAACGTTGCGCAGTACCTACCCTAACCCCACCCCCGATGTCATATGAATTTGCCATTTGTTCTTTTTTCAAAATTTTCTTTCATAAGAACCTACTCCTGACAATAACAAGCACAATAAAAAAGAATTAGCGAAATTGGTCCAGCCGTTCACGCGATGCCGTGACCAAGGGTACTAAGGATTCATTTTTATATCTTCTTCTTCATCTTCTTATTTAAATAGAAGATTATAAAGACGAAAGATTTATTTGTTTGTCTGAAAAAATAATACTGGCAACCTTTTTAATTCACCTAGGTAAGTGAATATAAACTTGAAACTTGGTACAAATACTGACCTAAATCAATAATAAATAATATGATAATTTATTTTTCAAAACTACCCCTCAATGGGTTTATAAGGGGTGTTAAAGATTGTATAGAAGAATCTTAACGCTAGGTCCGATAAAGTTGAAATTAACAATTTTGATAAATATGAGAAGTACGTGTTTTTGGATTTTTCCTTACCTCAATTAACTTGGATATTGGTATAAAGTGGAATATTTGAAACAGATCTAACAACTTTTTCGTAATCAGGGGTTGATTACGAAAAAATCATTAAATCCGTCCATCGGGGTAAAAATATATAGGGTAAAAATGTAATATATGAAAAATCCTGGTTACATTAATCTTGTTGCTTCTATATGTGAGAACAATGTAAAGAAAGAAAAAAACAATTTATAGTATTAAATATTAAAATGAGGCAGTGGCAACTAAGGGATGACCAGTCTCCACTGACGGCGCCCGTTCACGAACATGACGCGTGCATCAGCACCATTCAGCTCAACCATTTTGAAGGGAATCGAATGATCCGATACACGCGCCACCATCAGCGAGACATTGGAGTGAGCATGACACACCCTCAACTGCCCCTGCTATTTCATGTCAAACAAGGAAACTATCTATTAAAATAATGGTCCATGGTCCTCACATTTACAGAACTTGAAATAAAAATTGCTTCTACATTATATAAAACTATGAATATCAATTTGAAAAGACAGAAAAAGTTAAGATTATTCCAAACATAATATAAGATTATGTGGAATAGTATTATTATTAGACATAAAAGAGGGTGAGCATCTCTTCCAAATATAAAACCTAACTAGTGGAACCAAGCGGCTGAGGCTGTGGAGCAGGACCGGCAATGAATGGTTGGAATGCAACCAATTGTGACTATGGCGTACAACAGTACAAGTCTGCATAGCATACCTCTTTAATGATGTATTGTCGTGAAGGTTCTGTGTGATAAGAATTCGGCAAACACTTCGCTTTCATCTCATAAGAACGAATGCAACCAATTGTGACTATAGCATATAATACAGTGGGAGGACACACCCGGGTGTCACCGCTACGTGTCATCCATCGTAGCGGCGATCAGCGGTGGCGACCTCTCGCGTCCGGCCTTGGTTTAATTCATAGTCCGGAGCGAGAGGGCATGGGAAGCAGTCACCTTCTTCCGCGAAGCAGTAATTGCATTACTGCTTCGCGGTAGAAGGTGACTGCTGCAAAGGAGGAGGCGGGACGGAGAGGCAAACTTCTTCCCGGCCACCGTAGGGGCGGGCCTCCAGATGGCGAGAGATGAATGGCTCGCCGTCCGATAAGGACCAGGCTTTTAGAAAGCCTACCTGCATAGACCCAGGGTCCACTAGGGTTCACTAGGGCGCGTTTTTAGCACAGCGTGACGATGTAATGGAATCTGTTTGACGCGGGTATATTTATTTTGGATAATAAAATATCTCAAAATATGATTTAATAAAAAACAATTAACTAACAACATTAAAAACATGTTTTTACTTTTTATTCCTGGGGCCGACCTTTTAAACTATTTTGTCAAGTTAGTATAGATTAATGCTAGATCTTGTCAATATCCTTTACCATAAATTTACTGTGATTTTCAAGTGTGCGTGGATGGCTAAATCTGAAACTATGAGGAAAACACTGGAAACAGGTTTCTCGAGCTCGATTTTGAAGAAAACTAGAACTGTACCATTGGATTTTTGAAAAATCGGTATGCCTAGCCTGAGATTGAATCGGTTGATTTTGAAAAAAAAAAACTCCTTGTATTATTACATCATCCGAAAGTGTTGCTAATAAGGACAAAATTCTGGAAAGTATTTTTTTTATACATTGCCCCAGACTAGGAATTTGCCCTGTATCCTGGGTGCGTTTATAAACACATAAACTCACATACACAAACAGACAGAGTAATAACACCTTATTTTTTTTTGGATGGGAAATCATCAAATGAATGAAATGATAAATGAAGGAAGTGTCAGACTATTACTGACTAAAACCCATCAAAATGCCCTTTGCGGCGGGTTCCCGCAAACCTCCACTGAAAAGAGAGGATCCTCCGACCCGACAGTTGTTGTGTCTAGTGGGCAACTACCCGATAGCTGATATTCGGACTGTTGTATATGTTCAAATCGCACGGATAACTCTGCTACAGCGATGCAGGATTTCGTTCAATAGTTCGCTGCTGGCGGGATAGATGGCGCGCTGCGTTTCTTTTTGTAGCGGTACAAACTTTGTTTCGTTGGTTTTTCTTGGGGCGGCATTGATGCCGCTGCAGCATCAATGCCGCCGATGAGGGTTTCCATTACTTCATTGGGGGTATCTGTGCCTTCGTATTTGCATGTTAAAAAGTGCGCAGCTTTCTTCAATCATGGCAGAAGGAGCGTGGAAGATGATCCGATTAGTGGTATGCCGACGACGCCCACCACTTCAGAGATCCGATACATAATTATATTAGGAAATCAATGAGTTTGGGAAATAAGAGAAACTAACGATCTCAACCAAATGGGTGTACCATATTTAACTGACCAATGGAAATGGGAAAATATTCAGGTGCCGCGCTTGTTGTTTGCGCATCACGACACACAAGTTAGTTGTTGGTAGGTTTTCGCGGCATCGTTAAAACATCTCTGGCGCAAATAATAAAAAATGAGATTTATAAGGAAAAAAAAATGACTTCAAAGATTCCGCAAATCGACAAGTTTATTACCTAAAAGTTCTTTTGCAAGACTATCGTTTGGTCTTACGTTAATGACTACGACAGCTTTGAAAAATTGGGGGAATCGATATTTTTATTTCCGTTTCCATTAGGATAGAGTAAAAGGTATGCTTTTTAGCGTTCCGTATGTCCGGAGGAAAAACGGAACCCTTATAGGATCAGTCGTGTGTCTGTCAAAGTCAATTTGCTCCAAATCCCGGACTGATTCAGTTCAGTTATACCATATGAACTGCTGTGACCCAAAGACGGACGTTACTCGGAATGTAAATAAATTCATTTTGACGTTTTTTTTCTCATTTTTAGTAGGGAAAATAGAAAATTTTAATTACACAAACACACACTTCAAATGTGTTTTTTTTGATATTCTTAAAATATATCGGTTTAATATAATTTAAGAAAGAGATGAAAATTGACAAGCCCCGCCCGCGGAATTCTTTTCTTTTCTGTCGTTTCGTCGCTCTTGGCGTGGCGTGGTCGTGGTTCGCGGTTACGTCGAGGCGTCTACGTTGCTGATAGAGGTGGACACCATTCTCCGCACGATCTCCCGCCATTTCTCCCTGTTTTGTGTGTCTGGCGCTGGTAGATACGCGGCTACCTACAACACTTGGTCAGTGCATAGGTGACCAGTGTCTGACAGACTGTGAATGACTTCTTCCGTTCTGGATGGAACGGAAGGGCGTGAGAGACTCTTACTGACTAAAACCAATCCGTGTTCCTTCTAAAGCCCTTTACGTTCCAGGGCCGCAGTGACTCTTTCGAACAAATTCCGCAACCCAGACAGGCGTGCGTGGATCCCAGTAAGGGCAGTAACACAACGCGCCATCGATCCGGGCCTGGTGGTAATCGGACAGCGAGCCACCAAACGCTCGCCATCCGCAGGCCCGCGCCTATGGTGGCCGGGGATCGCCTTGCGACTCCCGACGCCCGGGGCGTCTTCTTTTGTAGCGACGGTTGGGGCGAAGGCCTTGTCTTTTCTTTGCGCGGCCCGCCACCTCCTTCGCTAGCATTACTGTTTCACAGAAGGAGGTGACCGCTTTCCAAGCCTCCTCGCTCCGGACCATGGAATTAACCAGGGCCGGACGCGAGAGGTCGCCACCGCTGATCGCCTCAACGAGGACACGGCGGTGCTCAACCCAAGCTAGGCAGACCTCCACCGTATGCTCCACCTTATCCTCTGGGCGATCCTCACAGTGCTGACACACCCGGGCATGTCCTCCCGCNCCTCACAGTGCTGACACCCGGGCGTGTCCTCCCGCTTAATCCGAAACAGGTACCTCCCGAAACAGCCGTGTCCGGTGAGTACCTGCTTCAGGCGGAAGGTGAGGACGCCGTGGCGTTTCTCCAGCCGCTCCCCAAAGAGGGGCATTCCCGCCGCAATTGTGGCGTGCCCAGCGCTGGGTCGCGATAGTCGCCCTCTCCATACCGCCATGATATCCTGCCGGAGCTTCGTCCGCCGCGCTGCAATTTGTCGCGGCAGCGGAGTTTCGCCTCGGCGAAGCGCCTCCACGCGCCACGCGTAAACGTGCGCGAGGGCTCTCGCCTCCAGATCCCATGGCGGTAATCCGGCAAGGAGGCTCGCCGCCTCGCCGGAGACCGTGCTGTATCCCTGGGCCAGCCGGATGGCCATGACCCTTTGGGACGCATTGAGCTGGTGGGCTGGTTGCCCTTTCAGCGTTAACGCCCAAACTGGAGCCCCATAAAGGTCCATGGACCACACGATCCCCGTTCGACACGAGGCGTTTGCACCCCCTAGATTGCGCAGGAGTCGCTTGAAAGNAGGAGGCGTTTGGACCCCCTAGATTGGGCAGGAGCCACTTGAAGGCATCCCCGGCCCGCTCCAGTCTGGGAGCCAAACGTCGGAAGTGCTCCTCGAAGTTCCACCGGCTGTCGAGAACGAGTCCCAGGTACTTGATCGTCCCGACGCCGATGTGAACCCCTCCTACCGTTACTTGGGATCCCGCTGGTGGCTTGTTCCGAGAACCATGAAAGCACATGGCCTTGGACTTGTGCAGGGCCACTTCGAGAACCAATTGCCGGATCCTTCCAACGACTATCGCGACCCCGCGTGTCATTAACTTGGCCGCCACTTGGTGCGACCCCCCCTGTGCCAGAACCAGCGTGTCGCCCGTGGACCCGCACCCAATGGTGCGGGTCCCTAGCGGCACGTAGCCGATGTCCCACAGGAGTGGCCCTAGAACCGAACCCTGTAGAACACCGCCTCCAGCATCTCCTTGCGAGCCAGATCCCTGGCCCACAGGATTCCCGCTTGGAGGGCAGCCATTGCCGCTCTGTACTCCTCGTATAGCTCCGCCTCGATGACCAGCGCATCCGGAGGGCGGATGCGAAGCCTGCGATGCCTGGTGTACGAGCGCCGTGCAGCAACGCACGCCTCACGCAGCGTTGTCAGCTCCCGCGACCACCAGTACACTTGGCGGCGGGCGCGGCCTGGTCGGACCCGGGGCATTGCCGTGTCACATATCTCGGACATGGTCTCCCGGAACCTCTCCGCCTCGTCGTTGGTGTCAACAGGCCTGTCCGGTGGTGACACCCAGAGTATACCAGGTCTAGCAACAAAGAAATGAAGCTATTAAAAATATTACTTTTATAGTATCCGTGAAAATAAAAATTGTTTCAATTACAGCACGAGTGTTTCGTAGACGGTGCTACGCAGCGTCTACGGCGTAGAGGCTCTAACTCGCACAGGAACAAAGGGTTCTTTCTACCCACTAAAAGTTTTATTTTTTAAAGTATTACTTCATCATTATGTGAAACGTAAAAGACTCATTATCATTAACACACACCTACCTACACGAGCTATAAATGTAGATACGTAAAAATAAAATCACTGGATGAATAAATTAGCAGCGTAGCACGCAAAATTGAATGGATTTTCGTGTTTTTTTTGTTTGAGTTTTCTCAATTTGATTCTTGGATTGCCATGGCAAACTCTCATGACAAATAGCTTTTGCAAAATTAACTGCCTCTTGGATGATTGATAATAATATCGCGTTGCTATAATAATGTTCGTAACGTCGAGGCAAGGTAAAAAATTATGGATTTCGCGCAGAATTTAGATCTTGATCTACATAGTTTCGTTATCTTTCCAGATCAAGTACATATACCAAAAAGTGGTGAAAGTATTGCAGCTATTGTTGTACATACTGAGTTTTAATTAATTAATTTAGAATATAGACTCGGACTATATTGCCTGAATAACTTAATTTAAGCGTTACACACAGAAAGCAAAATCATGAGTTGGTACCGATACAGTTTTATGTTAGTTTTATGAATTAGGGCTCACGCACAGGCTTTCCTTGCATGGGCTGTTACCATAATATGATCTAAACATATTACGAGTAGGTTCATTGCTTGAAATTTGATTTGAGCGGGTGACGTAAAGTTACTTATGTTTAGGTAAAGGTACCTATTACAAGGTAAGACTCTCTCCGTAGTTTACAACTGTCTTCTAAACTAATATTTTAAAGGGGTAAAACTGTTTGTTCGCACGAGAAAATCTTTGGAGGTACGATCTTCCGAATCCGATTACGAAAACCTTTCCCTCATAGACCTTTCTCTAAAAGATCGCTCAGGGCCATACGCTACATTGTTTTCCAAAAAAATAGACGAAAACAAAGACGCGGGAAAAATGCTAGTAAAATAATATGAATTATTAAGATATTTATTGTAATCTAAGAGTGTTGAGAACTGCGTGTGAAATCCTTAAATAGGACGATGGTTCAATTAAGTTAAGCAGAATTTAAAAAACTTCGGAATTCGTCTAATATCATCGGCGAAGCATCAACAGTACTGAATTTCCTGTAAAGACGAAATGTAAACTTATGTACCTAGACGCTTACGCTTATAGTATCATATATACGCATATAGATTGATTGCTCCAACCATGACGCTATGTGTTCTATCCCGGCTTTGGTTCGAGTTAAAACTATGTGTTTGACACACATAGTTTTAACTCGAACCAAAGCCAAACATGTCTCTGACCTGAAATTGTTTATTATTATAGAACCATACACACTATGCACAATCATTGCCTTAACCTATTAAACAGAAGATATTCCATAATAAAACATTCCGTATTTTAGAAATGAATGCATGCATCAAGTTTAGAATTAGGGAAATCTTTCAAATAATTGTACTGAAGCAAGAGGGGCGCTTGTGCGGTGACAGAGACAGATCAAAGGCATGTGAATGGGACGCCTTGACCTTGAATAAAAAACTTAACAAGTTTCAAGTCGGGAGTGTTGTTCTCTATACTGTTTTGGATTTGAAATCAATACCTCCTGGTAAGGTTGAACAGCTTTTCAGGCTTTCTATATAGAACTCTTATCTAAATGGGTCGTAGTCAGTCGCTAATAAAGCTCTACTGACGCAACTGTCATAAGTAGGTAGGTGATCAGGAAGGAGGCCAGATATTACATAGTGTACTTCGTATTAACTTCAGTAAATCACTAAATCCAAACCTTTATAAAGTTTCACTGACGTAGAACTTCCTAATCTCGAGTTAACTACACTATTGAATAGGAAAGAAAAATAAAGTAGTCTCTGAAATGTTAGCAAAATACAGCGAGTGGAATCAATGTGTAGTGGAATGGGCTGGAGCGGATGGGGTG
>NDFZ01004444.1:36319-50279 GCA_002192655.3 Mamestra configurata
GCAGTCGCACGCCAGCACGTGCGCGCACCGCCCTTGCGCCGCCCGACACCGGCGCCCGGCGCGCCGCCCGACCCGCGCCCTGTGAACCCAACGCGCTCAATATTTCGACACCATTACAATTATTCCTCCTGTAATAACCCACCTAAAACGTACGGTCTTCTGTTGACATTTTTGCTGAATTAAGCACAATCTTGTAATACAAGGGCCATCCTCTCGCGATTTAAATATTTATGGGTCAATAGTAAGAGTTTTACTGAGATTGCTTACATCATCGCAACCATAATTTAGGCGGGAAATGGAATTACGTGTAATAGCAACTAATAATCTGTTATGTTATAATAACGTGGACAACAAAAGGAAATGATAAAATGTAGTTTTTCATGACTGTGCTTTATAACGTACTTTACATTTTATATGCTAAGCCTGTAACGAGACTAAACGGAACTTGCTCGCCTTCGTACTCACATAGCATTATGTTCATCTGGTTTTATGTTAGTGTACTTCAAATATTAATCACGAGCGGCTCTATTAACCCTTTGTTGACGATAACCATGGTTCCGACCAGAGTGTCTTCATTAAATGTGTGTGCTAGATAAATTAATAATGTATGCTTTCACTAGGAGTATTATTTGTTTCATTTTTTTTTTCTAATCAGTTTGAAGAGGTGCTTTGGGATATAAAACAAAACGAATAGCCGTTAATACAAAAACATACATTCTATTGTAATTTGCAACGTGGTAGATTGCATTTGCATTTATGAACAGTAAATATTGGATTGAATTAAACTGATTGAAATATATCAAACTTGCTTTAGATATAGATCCCATTTAGACTGAACTAATCATGTTGAATGGTTTTCTTCTAAACCGTATGAGGACTTTGGGGCGAAAGGGAACCCTTAGTTCTTATCTGGCCGCCTTGCTTTAATATAGCAAAGTAGTCTAGTTGCTCTAACTTGAAATGAAGAAGATATTCTTTACTCTTCAGTAACTGACTCGCCAAACAGAATATTTGGAAATCGCACTCGTGCAGTTTAAAAATGACTTTGGGAAAAGACTACATTGATATTAGTTATTTGGCTAGATGTAGTGTAGCAGTTGCCTTCGTCGCTAGGATCTTGGCTAATACAAAGATGCGTTTACTTTTTAATGCTGACTACGACCATTCAAATGAAAACACAAACATTTCTGAATGGATTTCGATGAAATGTGGCAAGGGAAGACCGTGACATGGATAAGGAAATCTGATAAAAATCTCGGTAGTAGTTCCCACTGGATATTTCCAATTATTTTTTTGTTGTTTTTCGATCTCTACACGGGTGAAGCCTGAAAAGCTAGTTTTTAAGCCTAATTTGGAAATATAGACAGTTAAGTCTGCAAAGCATTTTGCACGGCTAGTAATGAGATAGTTATATCTATTAATCAGTTTAGAGACGTAGATACAAAACGTTTGTTGAAGAACTCTGAAATTCGCACATATCTACAAGTGGAACGGTAAACTATGAAACCGTAATTTAGCACACTTTATTGACTGGTTATGAAAGCGATGACCTAATTCAGAGCTAATATAATTTTATATTATTTAGCTCACGCAATCAGCTTCTAATACGAATTAACAGATCTTTCACAACAAATAGATAGATAGATGTAGCTAATTTAACTCGACACTTTTGCAAATCCTGAACAGTTGATATTGAAAACAAAGAGCTATTGGAACATTACGTTAACTGAATTCAAGTTTTTTGAAGTTTCAACACTAATATAAGGCGTGACTAACTAACTCATAAGCGTTGGCAATGAGCAGGATGAGTGAAACAAATACCTTGTGACTTCAGTTTCACGGTCACTCCACTAACATCCATCGTAACAATTGTCAATATTGAAATTAGTATGGACAAAACTATGGGTACGTTACGTGTCTTCAAACGTTTCAAACGGCCCAGTTAATGAATGGATATCGGAACAATGTTTCAGCGTGTAATTTATTCATTACACAGGCGTCCTCGATCAAGCCGTCTTGCTAACGGAAAGTCTCCGCCTGATGATCTCTCTGACGCTCGCATGCGATGAGACACCACACGTTGTCAAGTTCACACTTCTTTATTTTTATTACGAGTATTAGTTCCCTATTGTTTACAATAGTTCGTTCAAACGATGGTTTGTAAAAAAATCAGAAAATCAGCTCCTCGTAGGAGCAGGTAACCTATCCAAAATTTTGTCTTATGGCATCGAGTTACTAATGCGATAGTAGTTGATGTTTCGTTATTATAACAGAAACACTAGATTCAATATTATGTAGATACCTATAGTTACTTACACGATAGTAAGTAACTAAGCTTACCGGCCAGAAAGTATACCTACCGTAAGTACTAAGACATAGTCATTGGTTTGATTGCTGCATTTTAAGAAATAGGAACCTAAATCATTCATTTAGAAGCAGGTCACTCAATCGGGCTCACGTCATCCATCGTCTTCCAAGGGGGTTGAACTGTTGACACCACTATAAAATGTAGCTCATTAATAAAAAACGATTTGACACATAAATAACTTTGTAGATATCGAAACATTAATCACTTTAACTATTTTGTCATTTCCTTTTCAATGGTCATAAAATCGATAAACAATAATTTTACTATCTTTCTCTAATCTAAATCAAACAAACTTACAAAAATACGTTATTTCTTCAGTTTTGAACTAACTTTGTGTAATCAGAGTCACGATGACAATAATGGAGAATACTTTTAGCAATAAATGGCTTGAACTGGTGAAATTGTACATAAGTAAATACTAAAAGCAATGGAGAAACAAATGCAGGCGAGAACGTTGAACAAATCAGCATGCTGGGTATGTTTAGTGCCGCCATGGGGCTTCACGGACCGGGAGGAAGAGAAGTTGTACTCGGCGTACACGGCGCGCCAGCGACAGCGCGCCGTGCCGCGCCTGTTGGCCACGGGTGCGCTGCTGCAGGTCTTCGCGGTGCTGGTGCCCGGTGAGCGCGACCTGGCCTTCGCGTACGCAAGTGTGGCGCTGGCGCTGCTGGCCGACCTGCTGCTGGCGTGCCTGTATGTGTGCGTGAAGCCCGCGCGCGCCGCGCTCAACCACCTCACGTGGCTAGTGCTGTGGACTCAACTGTTGGTGAGCGCGTCCCGACGGCTGGGAGATTCCTACAACGAGTTACTAGGATGGGCCGTAGTGCTTCAGTATTTTACCCTCGCCACCCTCCCATTACATCATGTGTTGCTCATACTATACAGCACACTATCATTTTGCGGATATCTTCTGGTGCAGTACTACAACGCTTCTACATCTGAAAGCAGGCTGGCAGACGACTTTTATTTTCAGGTATTTTACTTCTACCTTACAATTTTTTATTTTATTTTACTTAAACAAACCTTAATTTTACGTGTCCCTTATTGTTCAAAATGTTCGACAGCAAATAGCGAATGGTGCATTGCTGCTTGGCGCTACGTTACTGGGTGGCACTGCGTACGCTATTAGTGAAAAGCAACAACGTACTTCATTCCAGGAAACCAAGAGAAGCTTACGAGATAAACTTACGATTGAACAACAAAGCAAAGAACAGGTGATTGTCCTATATAACTTCCGCGCTAGGGTTTTTCCGTAGGTACCTACTACATTCCTATTTCTAAACCTTATAAATGAACAAAGCGAGAAGTTTCACTTCACATGTCTACTTTTGAAATTATCCTTTTGTCTCGTTTAAGAAAACAGCTGTTGCGTTCGGCATTATTCTTTCATGTCAACATAAACATAATTTATAAATCTGAAATATGTATTTCAGTGGAGGAAAGAGATGCGCCATATCTGTTGAACTAAAATATTCGGTAATTCATTAATTTTGCAACGATTCATTTTGTTCCGTCTCTTTCGTTGGTCCTTGATATCCGTCTGACTGTACCAAGGTTTTTCTCAGAGGTAGGTAGTGTGACGTTGGAACTAGGAAGTAGGTAGTTGGGCTCAGTTATTAGCGAGCGCTGGCCCAACGGAAGCAGTTTATGGACCGTCAATCAACTAATTTGCAACCCAACAGCCCTACTACGTAACAACTAGGTTACATGTCGAGATGCTAGTAGATATGAATGCAACGCAATAGTAGTTGATCGAGACTTGTAGGTTCCATTTCCGGGTCGGGCAAAGTGTTATTCAGTTTTTCCATCTGAAATTTCCTCGCAGCAGCCTATAATCTAGATTTGAACTCCTACATATAAAGTAAAACTAACGAAACAAAGACCGAGATAATATTATGTGCTTACAATTTCTATAGAGATAGGAGACGTATATGATAAAGATTCTACTGACTACCTATTAAGACCAATAAGATACAAGCCTAGCTTTACCTTACTTCTGAACAGATAGCTAAATGAAGCAAAACAACGAAAGAGGATCTAGAAACATGTCTCGAATCAACTTATTTTTAAAACAAGAAAAAGTTTTTCCTTTTGCTGAACACACTTCCTCAATTATAATTCCGCTAAACATCTCATTTGAACGGTTCTCATGGCAGGCGTATGATTGTGTTGTGTTCAAGCTCAATAGGCAAGCCTGCGGCTGCAATCAAATCGTTTACTCCCTGTGATCCATGAAATTACGGCAAACGTCAACGAGCTGGCTTCATGCGCAGCGACGTGTGCCGATGACATATCTCACACCTGTGCGTAGTTTCATCGTCCATGAAATGTAACGAACAAACTGATCTTTCGATTAAAATACTTTTGTCAATATGGGATGCTGTTCAGGGAATACCTATTTATTTTCTATTGCTGGAGTAGATTGTACTGGCGAACTACATTTTTATATTAAAATATGAAACACACTAACCCGCATTTGAAAAGAAACTCTCCAAATAGTTTTCGTAGCCGAACTTCTCCAAGACTTACGCTTTTCCAACTCGTAAACCTATTTTTTAGGGTTCCGTACCCAAAGGGAAAAACGAGACCCTATTACTAAGACTTCGCTGTCCGTCTGTTCGTCTGTCACCAGACTGTATCTCATGAACCGTGATAGTTAGACAGTTGAAATTTTCACAGATGAAGTATTTCTGTTGCCGCTATAACAGCAAATACAAAAAAAAAACAGAATAAAGTAAATATTTAAGGGGGAGCCCCCATACAACAAACGTGATTTTTTTGCCGTTTTTGTAGATAATGGTACGGAACCCTTAGTGCGCGAGTCCGACTCGCACTTGGCCAGTTTTTATTTAATAATAAAATGTAAAATGACAAGGTAAGAATATAAACCTGTTATATTCTTACCTTGTCATTATTTTATAAGGTTATTGAAACCTTTGTAGAAAAATACTGCACACAATGTAACTATCATGATAAAACGATTTGTAGGAGCGGCTACTTCTGTCGGTGCTACCAGAGCACGTTGCCGTTCAGATGCGGAAAGAACTGGGATTGATCGACACACAGTTCAAAAAAATTTACATGTCACGCCATGAAAATGTTAGGTATGTGTGCACTTTAAAAGATCATATTTATTTAAATGAAACAGAATTCCAACTATGATTAACACATTTTTTGTTCATTATCAGTATTCTGTATGCCGACATCGTAGGCTTCACGGCTATTTCTTCAACTTATTCAGCGCAAGATCTCGTCGCAATATTGAATGAGCTGTTTGCTCGTTTTGATCGACTTGCTGAGGTAAAGAAAATTTAATTTATTATTCCGTCTCCAACTCTCGTCCGCCGTAAATTATTGCGCCAGTCTCGGCTTCCGTAAATTGTAATGTTATTTTGTAGAAATATCAACAACTTCGCATCAAAATTCTCGGCGACTGTTATTATTGCATAAGCGGCGCGCCTGTTGAACGTCCGGACCATGCCGTGCTCTGTGTGCATATGGGACTCTCTATGGTTAAAGCTATCAAGTAAGTTTATGGAGACTTATGATGATACACAAGATGATTTTCAATTGTATTAATGGGTCACCATAACCATAAATGAAATTGTTCAGATACGTCCAGCAGACGACCAACTCGCCGGTGGACATGCGGGTGGGCATCCACACCGGCGCAGTGCTGGCGGGCGTGCTGGGCCAGAGACAGTGGCAGTTCGACGTCTACTCGCGAGATGTCGAGCTTGCTAACAAGATGGAGAGTAGTGGGATGGCTGGGTTAGTGCTAATTTTACCGTAAACTGCAATATCAATCAAGAGACGTTAATAATAAAGCAATACGCTTTAAACAAAAAAAGAAATAGCGAAGAGATCAAGTAAAGATAAACAAAATAAATATATATATAGATTTGGAGATTTTAATCCGAAAATTCTTTGAAATGGCAACTCAATCATTATGAACGCCCGGAAGTAGTACAGAGTTAATCCCACTCAATTAATACTTTAAAACGTAGAAACTATAAATACACAAAAATATGTTTCAGATAAAATCATCCAAAGGTGGTATATATTCGTCTATTCTCAGTTGCTAAAGATTTATTTATTCAACGACTTGACTAGGTAGCTGTTTCTATTTATGTAGGTGTACGTAGTAACATTCTATTAATAAGAGTTTTGTTTACAGACGCGTGCATGTTTCCGAAGTAACTCTGAGTTTTCTGAACGACGAGTTTGAGGTGGAGCCGGCTCATGGGGAGCGTCGCGAAGAAATGCTGCGACAAGCTGGTATCAAGACGTACTTTATTGTGAAAGTTCTCAAACCAGTAAGTTCTTTTTTTATACATACACAGTTTATAATCTGGGCATATCGCTCACATCTACCATGTTATGGTGCACAACACATGTTCTTTATGTCACATTTTAGTAGCTTTCAGTATAGGCGTAATTTCGATGCGGTTCCTTCAGGAGATACGTCGACACCTACCTACGAGTAAGGCCTGGCACACATGATGAAGTTATTTTAATTTTTATATTTTCTCAGACATGCATATATCGGACTCAAGTCAATAATTTGAATTTGATTTGAATACAAACCATAGTACGAAGATAACACCTACTTGTAAAATTAAATTTTCTTAGCGACATAGCTAAGACGAATATTAAATTTTATTATCAATATATCAAAATTCTTCCGTTACTGAGTGATTGAGTGACTGACAGAAAACGCACAAACTTCCTTGGGGAGCACTAAGAGAAAACAGAGAATTTCCCGAAATTCCTACGGGATGGGAAAAACAGGAAATGCGCGTACGAGTCGATCATATAGTTTTGAAGGAATGTAAAATCATCAGCAGAGATAAACCTTTTCGCCTAGTTTTCAGTAGATCTACTTTATGGCGGGATGGCAACTAATCGATGAACAGCTAGTCGATCTCGTTCGAGTTAATTATTGTCGGTCCAAATGAATATTGGGATAGCGTTTAGTTAATCCTCTATCGGTCTACTGCAGCTCCAATAAAGAACTGTTGTCAGTCGGTCTAGCCTTCTTTTGGGCTTTATCTAACGAATTGTGTGGTAAAATAAAAGTTTAAAATCATAATATACCAAATGCAATATTATATTTTCCCTTTTATATATATACCAGCTTTTTTTAACAAAATAAAAAATTCCAGTGACCCAAATGCGATTTGTAATATGTTCTCAAACTCTTTTCAGTTAGTCTATATACTACCAATTTTGATGATAGTGATTTGTGGCCCCCTGACACGTGTTCAGATAATTGCGTCATTATCACTTTAGTCCTGATCGAGTACTGCGGTGTTTGAAGTCATCGGATGTGGAAGAACAGCCGATAGTTTGTACATTACACTTGACACTATTTATGATAAGTATATCACTGAAGGGAAATTTCCTGAAGTTTGGAAACTAGCTAAAATATCACGACGATGAAAACTACCGCCCCGTCTCTATCCTGTCTGCCTTGTCCAAAGTTTTCGAGAGATTTGCACAAAAAGCATAACAGATATTTAATAAACGTATAATTATAATATAAATACACATTTATTGTATTAATATTTTTATTAAATATCTTTTATAGTTTTAGGAATGTTTTATATTTGTAGGTAATTGTAAATTAATATTTACAACATTTATGTAGGTTTATTTGATAGGTACTTTAGTTTCAGGTTTCACAAACCCTTTTCTTTTGTTCTTTCTTACACACGTTTGTCTACATTTCTTTTTCATTTCCCGTTGTGCTGGTTTGCTAGAAGAAATATCTTCCGAAATAAGCGTAGTGTATAATTATAATGTTAAATACCAGTGCTGTTTCTCTGTGTGTACATAAATTATAAAATAAATAAGTAAAGCAAAATTTCCAACTATTCATAACATATTTCTTCCACAACAACACGGATTTGTTCAAAAAAGATCTGCTGTAACAAAGGGGATAGAACCTTTGTGACGTGGGAGCTGACATAGCCCCCAGTCACATTTTGTGTTTTTTTTTTCAATGTTGGGGCGCATGATCAAACATGCATAATATATGGGTAGAGGACACTTCAACAAACAATAAATGTCAGGAACGGGTGTTTAATGTTTGGTATAATAAGAGATAGTATAATATCACTTGAAATAACGTTCACATGATATAATTTTCATATGCTATAAAAACACATAACCTTCATTTGCTCTAATAACATTTAGTATAACGTTCATTTCATATAATTTTCAATTTGTATAATGCTCTTTTTATATAAAGTTCATTTGACCTAATTCACATCAACTAATTTTCTCAGGTAACGCAGCGTTCTTGAGAAAAACTAATTATTGTAACCTAACCTCAAAACACTAAAGTTGCTTCTGTATCGTCTCCGGCGCTGCGGAAGCTGCGGAAGTGAACATGGGTGCCTATGCTTTGTTACGTAAGGGCGAAGGGGTTGCTCTCCCTTAGCGCCTCCGGTTCTTATATATACTCTAGGGGTAACCGCCAAAATACTAAGTGAAGTCAGGGAGATCGTAGAAGTCGTAGATTTTGAATATTATAGTAACCATATAAAATGAGGTAAAATGAAATCATATCAAAAAATCATTTGATCGTAATATTAAAAAAAAGTATATTAAATGAATCTAGGTCATATGATCAGTAGATCTTTTGTTATTCTATCAAACGTTACACACCCGTCAGGAACATGGTGACCTAAAGTGTCAATTCCCCGAGATACTTCAAGGTAAAGTCACCCTGTGACAATCATGACTTTAATTAAAATTTATAATATGCATTAAATTAAATTCAAGTAATAGTTCTCAGCTTGATTTGATAATTTATTGGAAGAAAGTAAAAATAAGAACAAGTGAAAACCACTTTATTAAGAATTTGCCTTAAATTGTACTCTACCCATATATAAATGTTTCAAACTGGGCCGCGATTCTGAAAAAAAAAAACAAATTGGAGACTGCGGGCTATGTCTTACTTTTACAGATTATTTGTTAGGTAAAATGGATCGACAGGTACAAATAGATGCTGTGTATACAGACTTTTGTAAGGCTTATGATAAGGTGGATCATGAGCTATTTCTTAGAAAGCTGGCGTATAATGGCATTCGTGGAGATCTGCTTCGCTTGTTTGCATCATATGTTTCAAAAAGGTCACAAAGAGTTGTAATTAAAAGCTATCGATCCAATTCAGTCAGCGTCACTTCTGGTGTTCCACAGGGCTCAATTTTAGGGGGGTACTCTCCTTTTCATCATTTTCATTCATGACATTGGGGCTTGTTTTAAACAAGAGGACCTTAATCGATTTTATGATTACTGTATAGAAAATAAAATCTAGTTGAGCACATCTAAGTGTTGTTGTTGTTGTTGTTGTTGTTTTTGTTGTTGTTGTTGTGCATTTACAAAAAATATAGTATTATAAGTAATAGTTACACACTACATGACATTATGTTACAAAGAGTTACGTTGCCATACAACGTGGCAATACCGCCAGTCGTTTGGGCTCACTTCCAGTCGACAGCGATGCGGCTGAATTTTATGACGCCATTTTTTAGTTAGGAGTTTTTATTTTAATTTTGGGTGCATATAGTTAGATTCGTAATTAAGATATAAAATGTACATGTTTACAAGTAAACAACATTGGAAATTACGATAAAAAAGAGTTAAAAGACCTTTGAATAGTGTTGGATACGACACCTTGATCTGCATATTAAAAAAATATTATGTATGGTTTACGGGAGCTACCAATGACTTCAAGCGCATCGACACCTACATAAGTTAATATAAGTCATTAATAAGGTTACAGCTAGGATACGCTGTGCTAACTCAGAAACATCATTTTCAGAAATTATCGATTCAGTTTGGAATAGGTACAGCGTAAATTTCTCAAAGACCTGAAATATCGCTGCCGCCACGATTTAACTTCCTCCAATTCATCCCACAGGAATATTGAGTTGTTAAACTTAATATCTAGACGCGTTTACCTAGAAACTATGTTTCTCTATGACTTGTGAAATAACAGATGTGACTGCATCGATCTTACCACTAAGTTAAGCTACGTAGTCCCGCGGACTGTCATTAGACGAGAGGTCCGCTCGTCCGCTTTTCGAAGTTTCCTCCTGCCACACCAACGTTGGAATTCGTGCTCCTCTAGGTGCGTCGCGTCGTATGGCAAACAATTTTAATACCGCTTTTGGAGACTCAGACTTGTTTACATTGTCTGCTAATAAATTCATGATCACCTTAATACAATTAATGGGTGATTTGTGAAACAAGAACTATAAAACTACTTTCCTGCATTACTTTTCTATTTTACTGTAATTATTGTTTTTAATATTGTGATTTTAATTAAGATTTTATTATTATTTATAATTCTTTTTTTATGTTTATTTTTATATTAAATTTTGTTTATGGTTTATCCTTCATTTTAATTTTTGTTTTGAAATTTTTTTTTCTTGTTCTAGTTCTTATATCTTAATTCTGGATTTTGATTTTGATTTTGTTTCTCGATTTTCATTGTAATTTCATTTAGTTATTTCAAATTGAACTGTTAAAATTTGTTTTAAAGTGTTATATTTATTTTTTATTTTATCTTGTTAAATTTGACTCGTGTGCAATTATGGTCGCACCAGATAAACGTGCAAAAACGATCATTGACCCACATACATTTATTGACATACTTTATTCCGAAAACAGAAATAATAACTTAAAGTAAATAATAACTTGTCCTGAATCGACACATGTATCGTGATCCTTTACTTTTTCTAGTAATGAAAAACGATTCGTAATTTATTGTCCGAGTATTTACGCAGATACATTAAGGAAAGGGCAATGAACTTTATTGCAAATTTATCTGGCGCTTACCATAGTGCCGTAAACATTCTGTTGTGTTTAAAATGTGGATAACATCGTGGGTCACACATAATTATTTTGTATTTCTAAACACTTATATTGTACCATTTTTGTGAAACTGTTTGTTTTCAATAAATATTTGTGTCTTCAACACGTGTGTGTCGGCCTTAAAGAGAAATAAACATTTACGCTAAACGTGGACGTGTGTATTTCGGAGAATTACTCGTAAGCACTTCAGCACTCTGCACTTGCTGTTGCCAACGAATTTCCGACAGATTTTTTGTAACAAATGCAGGTGTAGGATGCTTTTTAAATAAATAGATCATAAAATTATACTATTTGGTATTGTCTTAAGAGCTCTCCTGGGTATATTCGCAGTTGGTTTCTAAATTCGTTCATAATGCGTTGTTTTGCATTTTATAGTCAATGCTCGTAAAGAGAAAACAATTAGCACAGTTTTGACCTTTGAAGAACGTTTCATAAAACCCTTATAATGTGATAAACGTAACTGCTGTTTGGCATCTCGAATTAATGAGAAGCAATCAAAGTCGATGGGTAGCTAACCTGTCAAAACTTACGTCTAATCAAGATACTTTTTAAGTTTACCTATGTGATATTTGTATTTCGAGCCAATTCAAATTGGAATTCAAAATAAAAGTATTAGTGAGTGTTTCTCAATATTACTTCTTGTCATGTTATAAAAACAATATGTCATCCAAAAAAACCTATCAGCAAAGATTGTGTTTTCAATGCCTTAATTAACTTAAATAGTCGCGAGTGCGGAGTTAAATATGTGTATCGGGGTGTGCAGCTGTGAATTGTGTACCTATACGTTTTCGATTGACTTTACCTATATCTACATGACCTAGACAACGAACGAAATAAAATTTTGATACATAAAATGTTACTGCCTGAGTAATATATGTAACCTAGAGTAGTAAGAGTGGGTCTTATTTAAATCTTGTGATGTTCTATCATAGTTTAAGCTTTCAAAAATTTAAGTTTATGCTAACCTTCATTCATAAAGTAGATTAGACATGATTCAAATGCTAAGAAGCATTAGAATCTTTGAACAAAGTCTATTTGTTCTACAATAAGTGCCGACTTATAACTCGACCGCCGCGCCGGGTTTTACGGAAAATCGATTTTAATAACTAAGGTGGTATCTAATTGATTGTACATACATAAAACGATATCGAGTGGAGAGCTAGATACAGACCCATAAATATATAAAAATTTGGGTTCCCTTCACGAAATCGATGATGTTTGCTTAAATAACAAATGCTTGAATAAGTTAGCTTTTTTAACTAGCTTTCGCGGTTCGCCTGCGACCTCGTACGCGCATATCCCGTTTTTCCGTTACCGCCTTCCTCATGGATGTGGCTATCATATGCAAAAAGAATTTTCCAAATCCGACTGGTAGTTCCAGAGATTAGCGCGTTCAAACAAACAAACTCTTCAGCTTTATTCTATTAGTATAGTTGGATTTATTATAATCGTGGCAGTTCACTGCTGCCTCGGTGTATAAACGAATAACTCGAATCGAAGCATCATCCTGGACGATCATCAAATGTACTATACCCTCATTGTAATAATCGGTAGTTTTAAAGATTTGTATTTGAGTACCTACAATAAAAATATTTGTTGATCCGAAAGGTAAAAACAGCCAAATTTTATCACCATTACATTTTTCCAGGCATTAGGTGTCAATCGAAGGTACATTAAAAACAACTCCTAAAAGAGATGAAATCTGCTCTTCACAACATTTTGTCAAGTTATAAGAAGAAAAATGTACATACAATGAACAGCTGACTTTTTCAGGCGATCTTTTTAGGCAGGTTCAGTTGTTTTCAAGCTAACCAATCCGTATGTTAGGTTGGAAGGTAGTTTTCTCGTTAAATTTTATTACTTATCCGAGTTTTTTGTTATTTGAACAATCGTCATTCAATTTCCACTGAGGAACTCCATAACTGTTTCCAATAGGCTTTAATTCACTTCGTTTCAACAAGGAAGTTCTGAAGTTGTTTAAAAACTCACTTTGGCGGCCATTTCATCAAAAGCTGGTTTATTATATCTATGTATAGACGACCTCAGCTACTCAATAATTGGTAGGAAGGAATTTTATATAGCAGGTACCCTTCCTGAAGCAAACGCAATGGTAATGTTAGCTTAATGCATAAAAATTAATTTATACACAGTAATTTACATAATTTTCATTTAATAACCTTGATATACTCGTAGTTTGTAGTATGGTGTCGGACGTAAAATAATAGCACCATCCCCTCACTTCCCGTGGGTGTCGTAAGACTAAGACTAAGCTTGACTCGGTGGAACGCAGAGGCTCAGGCTAAAAGGCTCATTGGCAACGTAAGATGCCAAGCTTCACAGCTTGGCTCATCGCCGCAAGGTTGCCTGCTTGTCGGTCTTCTACAGATTGTACTTCGGGGAGAGTGTCCAGGAACTCCACGACCTCATCCCACCGGCCCCCTTATACCATCGGACATTTAGACGCACTGCAAGTTACCATCCCTATCTTGTTGCTATTCCACCAATTCGCACTAAACGTTTCCAAACGTCTTTTATAATGCGCACAGCAAAGGAGTGGAACTCTCTGCCTGCGTCTGTGTTTCCGAACGCATACAACCCTAATCTCTTCAAAATTAGAGTGAACAGGCTTCTTCTGGGTAAGCTCGCTCCATCGTCGACTTTGTCTCTGTCATCTATGACCTAGACTAGAGTCAAGAGCAAACCCAT
>NDFZ01004444.1:50775-66027 GCA_002192655.3 Mamestra configurata
AGCTCCTAGGCATGGAGTTGACAACCAGTCTCAACTTTGGTGCCACCATTGAGCACAAAGCCCAAACTGCGGCCAAAAAGCTGGGCATCCTAAATAGAGTGAAGCGATACTTCACGCCTGGACAGCTTTTAACCCTCTACAAAGCACAAGTCCGATCCTGCATGGAGTATTGCAGCCACCTTTGGGATGGCTCAGCTAAATACCAACTTGCCGCGCTTGACTCGGTGGAACACAGAGCTAAAAGGCTCATTGGCGACGTAAGACTGGTGGATGCCAAGCTTCACAGCTTGGCTCATCGCCGCAAGGTTGCCTGCTTGTCGGTCTTCTACAGATTGTACTTCGGGGAGAGTGTCCAGGAACTCCACGATCTCATCCCACCGGCCCCCTTCTACCATCGGACATCTAGACGCACTGCAAGTTACCATCCCTACCTTGTTGCTATTCCACCAATTCGCACTAAACGTTTCCAAACGTCTTTTATAATGCGCACAGCAAAGGAGTGGAACTCTCTGCCTGCGTCTGTGTTTCCGAACGCATACAACCCTAATCTCTTCAAAATTAGAGTGAACTGGCTTCTTTTGGGTAAGCTCGCTCCATCGTCGACTTTGTCTCTGCCATCTATGACCTAGACTAGAGTCAAGAGCAAACCCATATTAAATAATAAAAAAAAAACACACGCCTAGAGTAGTCACACGCACTCTTGCCGATGCTGGCATCAACGTTCTGACGTGGCCTGTTCAATCACCATACCTCGACCCAATTGAGCGCGCATGGGATATGCTCCAAAGAAGAGCTCTGCCGAGGATGGATGCGTTAGAAAGAAAGTGGGCGGCTATTCCTCAAAGTGATTTGATGAACTGATTTTAAGCATGCCAAATTGTTGTGATTGTGTGATTCGTTTCAATGGTTGACACACACAGATTATATATTTTGTTATCTTTGCAATAAAAATTTAAAAAATCCTCATTTTATCCTCACTTAGGTTAATTTCCCACAATTTGCAATCAAAAATCAATTTTTCTTAATTTTTTCAAAACTTAGGAATTAAAGAAAGAAGCCAGCCTGAAACACTATACATTTGGTAAATATTAATTGGATAATTATTAGTAGTTAAAAATGTACAGACATCAAGCTACAACAATCTGTCAATACATTTTCAACTTTATTTCTAAAGCATTAGGTTCAAGTTGTATTGGAAAAATTTTACAGTTTCGGGTAGCTTGATGTGCTGGCGTCTGTACTTGATCCCTAGACACTTTTGACGTGTTTGTATCGTCGTATTTTGGTCCCCAAATTGTTTATCAGTAGATATATTATAATATGTAACAGCTTATTGTAACAGAAATTTAACGTTTGGTTGGTTGGTGGTGGTTTATTTTGATCAAATGTTAGTAATTAATAGTTTTTTGGTATGCGGAAAAAAACTAGAAATACGGAAAATAATTAGAAATATTAGTTCCTAGTTATTTTCCGTATTTCCATCCTGCTCTTGATTCAGACTTTAGGCAGGTACCTATATCTAGTTACATTAAGTTAGAATATCGAACGACAAAAATGTACTAAGCTGACTGAATTAATTATGTAGGTATTCCGAGCAAGACTGTGACATAAACGTCCTTTTACTTCTCTATTTAGAACGGACGCCGACGCGAATTGGGTCGACAAAGCTTAAGAATGTGAACAAAGTGAAATGAAAATTTTAAGATTTTCCTCTGTATTTTGCTGTCTGCTTAAGCGTAGTTGGACACAGTTGAATTAACTTATAGCAGGTTAAACAGCGAGTCTTTTGTAGCTACAATCGATTTACGAAATGATTTCCGTTTTATTGTGGACCCCAACTTCAAATTACATTAATTAATTCGTTCAATGTAGGCTGCGTGAACCGGGTCTAGGTAGATAAAGCTTGCATTTTTTAAGAGTTCCTTAAACAGGATTGCCTATTCTACTATTTTCTTACCAATCCCTTTTACTAAGCCTACGTTCCTATCTCCCGGAGGGCACGGTGGAGCATACGGTGGAGGTTTGCCCTGCTTGGGCGGAGCACCGCACCTTCTACATATATCTATTCTATATCTATACATATAATAAAAATGTAACGGATCGCTGTCTGTACATGGAAGATATATGAGAAAAAATATTATTGGGACCTTTATCAACGCAAATAGCACCCAAAACAATGATTGTTAGAATTGTTGTCTGTTTATCTGTTTCACTAATAGATTGTGGTCAGCACCACTTAACATTTAGTGTTTGTTTCATGTCAATTGGTTCATAAATAAAAAAGTTATGCCAATTTAAAGAATCAAGTCGGACATTTGGTAAACTATCTATATATTCTTTCTCTGTTCAGTAGCATTAGCATTGACTGAAACTTTACTAAACTTCATAATCTTAAAATAAAAATGTCTGTCCCAAGTAACTATTCCACGCGGGCGAAGTCGCGGGCAAAAGCCAGTCTTTTTAATTGCATTTTTCACATGATGATAGATTTCTTGACACACACACACACATTTTCTTTCACACCGTAATATATTATCTACGATCGATTTACATTTAAAGTATTGACTGTCTAATCGTCAGAGGATTTACCTCCCAAAATGAGAAATTGAAAAATAAGAATGGAGTTGAAATGAAATTATGACTCAAAAAAAAATTGAATAAATACAATTACCCCAAAGTATTTTTAAAAGCTTTCAGAAACTCTTAGCTTTCCCAAACAATACAAATCCATTCTTAATTTTAGCCAAAGTAGAAATCATGTAGGTACCTAAAGCGTTTGCGAGTGTGTCTATTTAAGTTGTCATCTTCACGAGATTCATGTTGATTGTATCTGTGATTGTATTGTGCAGTTTCAAGGAGGCGAGGAGAGGAGTGCACCGGAGGGCGAGGCCGCGGAGGGAGGCGATGCGACCGACACGCTCTCCGACCTCCGAGACGACGACGAGGACTCGGTGAGTGCACTACTGCGCTTGCCTCGCCCCTCACCCCTCACCGGGGGGCCCCTCACCGCCCCCTCGCCACCAGCCTAAATAAATAGGACACTAGGGCACTAGGCGGCCTGAGCTAGATAGTTCCTAGTTTAGCTAACGTAGCAGGTTAAAATAATCTCACTCGAATCGATTGCTCGTCATGTTCGGACATATTTTGATTATTAATGCTATAAGTACGCCGATCATGAGCTCTCATATTGATTTTTCGCTTGTCAATTACATAGACATGCTTCGTACATTATTCGTAGGTTCTGTCGCCACAAGACGAGAGCAAGGACAACGAAGAACAGAAAATACTTAGCATGTTGCAAGAAGAGCTGGTGAATAGAGACGACGACAAGTAAGTTCACAGGATTTGCACAATATTATTGTTATGTTGTATTTTGTTACGTGGACGTTCTGTGTTTCCTTTTGTTTCATTCCTGTTCGTAAAATAAAATTTAAAAAGCAGCCGTTGCTCTATTGTAAATCCTAATATCGACATTGTAAAGAATGTTTCTAAAGGTTGCCCATGCCAATGCCAAACAAAACTTAATTAAATGGGAAGCTTATTTATGTGCACAGGTATAGGTACAATTGGTTGGTCACCAATGCTCATTTTTATGCGTTTTTCCATATCTTTTCAGTGGGTTTTTCAGTCCTGATTTATAAATATTGTTTTCCCCTTAAATTATTCTTCAAACAAACCATAAAACTATGTTTCTTTTTTGGTTTTATCTTTGAAAGTATCAGTCAGTAATGTGTACGTTTTGAATTGATTTACGTCTTCTTTGTGAAATAGCGCATCAAAATGTTTGTTTTTTTTTACACATACGCTGGAATGTGAAGGGCAAAACCATCTCGAGTAGGCATATATACAATTTGAGAGGATCGTTCGACTACAATACCAGCATGCCAGTTTTCTAGATGCTCATTGAACCGAACTTCCATGCACTTTTATCATGAAACTCAGATGTGATTCATCTTCTTAATGTTGATTAAGGAAATCCGAAACGGCCACATGTTGTGTCGGTAATCGGTGACCATTCTTGATTTGAAAATACATTTTTAACCGTCGCTTTTTAGGTATGTTCAACTTCAGGTTTATACAAATAGCTGATGATGTTAATACAAAAAACAAGAAAATCGGAACTTTACAAGTAAAGTTCATAACGTTAAGAGAAAATATAGGATTACAAACTTCAAAGAATAAGCTTGATAAGATTAAGTATGTACTCAAGTAAGATCCAAGTCCTACACATTCCCTTTTTCTTACGTTTTTGAGTTGTAAGCGAGTGAAGATCGATGTGTTCGGACACAGCGTGTTTCGCAAATAGTTACAATATGCTATTTTAGGCGCTTGTAATGGAACCGTGTCAATAAACACATTTACCATTCCAGTCCCCGGTACATACAGTGGCACATAGTTTACTTTACTAATAGGTGAAGTTTATAGGCTATATTAAACTGATGCTTGTTTATTCAAAAGATTTTTAATTTACCAGACATATTTTTAAAAATGAATTTGTACCTCTGTAGACAGAAACAGCGATTTGAGCTCTGTAGTCGTATGTTATTTTAACCTAATTTCTTTTGGGTGATTACTATGTGTGTGTTGACTAGGGAACTAGCAGACGGGACGACGTTGTGCCTGACGTTCAAGGCGTCGGGTGCGGAGGAGGTGTACGCGCGGCGCAGCGAGCCGTGCCCGCTGGCCGTGGCCGCGCCGCCGCTCATGCTGTTACCCGCCGTAGTAGCGCTGGCCAGCTTCGCCGTGCCGCCCACCTGGTCGCTGCACGCCGTCTACCTCGCGCTCGTGCTTGAGACCGGCCTAATCAATGTGGTTTACTACACGTGCTACCGATACTCACAATACAAGGTCAGCTTCTTGTACGTACATTTATCTGTAGACGGCCTACTTCGGTATCCAGCATGGTAGATACAAAAGCTGGAGCATCATCAACCTAGTAATATTAAGAAAAAAATGGACAGGATAAAGGAGCTTCATTATCAATTTTACTTTGTTTGTTTGGGACACAAAATTAAATCTAAAGAACTACCACCAAACTGAGCAGCGTGAGCAAGAGCTCCTGGATATATCACATAACTACATATCCAAGAGATCATGCTCACATAAGAACCTATACTTACAGTATAACATAAACCAGTATATAATGTTCCCACTACTAGGACACAGGCCTCTATAGGCCGTAATACACCACGCGTTCCCATTGAGGGTTGGTAGAAGTCACGTGTCTATGATTTATTTAAAGAATTTAATATGCATATTTACAAACAAAAGAAAAAACCGGAACTGCTCTTAATCGCTGTCTGTCCCTAAGAAGCGGTCAGTCCTGTAAAAAAAAGTATTCATTTAATAATTGAGACTTTATTCTCTGCTGAACTGCACACCAAATCTTTATTTATCAGAGCATGTTAGAGTGCGCCGTTGACTAGGGTTGTTTATTATTAGCCTTATTTTGACAACTTGTCTCATCTTACAGAAAAAAACCGTTAGTCCGTACTGGAAGCTTACATGCGGGACGTTCAACATCGCGATGTTCGTGGCCGCAAACATTGCGCCTCTGGTGAGTACCGCGGCATACTGCGAGTATCTCGGCTATCTTCACAATCGCCGCCACTCTCACTATCATACTAGTTATTTCTATTTCCGTCGTGAAGAGTTTCTGTCACGATTACTATCACTATCGCTACAACTGTCACTATCACCGCGCACGTCAGAAATCATTGAACTTACACACATGTTTTTTTTTACATTGCTATACCTACATGTTTTGTTATGATTTCATTGAGGTACATACTTCTTTTGGAGAAACTTGGTCGGACACAATCCTGTTCTGTTATCGACTATCGTATTCGATGATTTTAAATGTAGACGTATGTGTTTGTGCAGATAATTTGCGGTAATTTCGAGACGATGCTTCTGGAGGACGGGCTGCGAGACGATGCGCCCGCGCACAGCGGCGCGCGGCGCTGCATACATCCTTCTTACTACTATCACGTGAAGTACCTTTTCTACTTTCACATATTGATGCCGATGACAAACTAACAACGATTTGACACATCAGCTTTAAGTTATACAGCTGCTAAAAATTAACAGAAACATGCTAAAATGAGCACTAGACCTGACTAGACAATTCTTACATAATTAATTGAATATGCTGTCGCAACGATTTGGCTAAAGTTTTTAGGCACAGAGTTCTTTCTAACATTTAAAACTCTACAAACAAAATGCATTTTGCATGGCTTAGTAATACTTCACTATGATGTAAAGGCTAATTTTAGTATGCAGCTGATGTGGAGTTTAGTTCTACCAATGCTTTAATTATAAACGCTGGAGACGCATAGCTATTATATAAAACAATCTACATACCTACCTACCAAAAATATCAGTTAAATGTTTTCAGAGGTATGTTGAGGTTGTATAACTTAGTTGACCTTTCAAGCGTCCTAGCTTTCTCACATGTCCGTTAACAGTATCTAACTGTTACTTACACCAACGTTCTTTGGGTACGGTTAAACGAATGCAACGCAACAACAACTCAAACTGGTGACAGGTTTCTCATCGTTGTCGCTTTACAAACATCATAGTAACCTATTTCCCCCGTTCGACTTTTTTAATCTCGCATCGTGGGAAGACAAACACCTGATGTATGCCTACAACGCAACTTTTTCGTCAGCAGTTCAACATGATAAATCACAAAACTCATTATAAATGCAATGAAACAACGGCTAGAAAGCATAATTTGAGACAGATCGATCTTATAAACCACGTCGAAACTTTCTTGGACGAAGTATAATTTCTTACACTATCACCTACCTATAGCTACGACGGGCTATTAATAACTACTTTCTTGTTTATTTAATTAATTACTGGTATGTACATATGGCAGAAGAAAAACTGTGCCCATTTTTCCTAATTAGGTTGATTTTCCTCACAAACACGAGCCATCTCGACTTAATTACCCACTTGAAATGCGGTCGGGTCAATGTCAACGGTCAACGAAGTAAAACGAATTCACTTTCCTTCGTAATTATTATAAACAAAAGAATTGTCTGCGTACTGTCGACTAATTATGAAATATTAAAAGTTACCAAATATTCGGATGGAATTTAAAAAACTTTTTGGGTTTTTCCGGAAGTTTGTTACCGCGAAAAATATCAACGTATACTTACCCTACCTGCTAATTAGGTCAAGTCAGCCACAAAACTCTGGCTAATGATTACAGTTTCCCACATACCAAATTGTACTTGCATTTTTAAATGAAGGTTTACATTAACTTTTATACTTTAGGAAATCAAGCAAATCCTGGAGATTGTCTCAGATGCTTCGAGAAACTTTATAAGCACGTCAAGAGAGGGTTTTGTTTTTTGTCTATGGAAGCTGGCATATTCCTTTTCAATGGTGTAGACGGCCAACCGCAAAATTATCTAAATGTAAGACGGACAACACACTTACCGGTGGCGTTTATATAATAGCACGACCGGTGGGATTGATCGTCGACTTACACAGAAATGCATCAGAATCAAGAAATGTAGGGTGAAAGAGTGAGAGAAGCCACCTGGAAACTTTTAGCACCTCGAGTAGATTCAACTTCTTTTTATCCACTGTAATAATATAACATTTTCTTTGCCAACTTAACCATAAGAGACTAAGTTGGGGATGCAAGAGCGACCAAAGCGAGTTAAATAGGCTCGATTTCTTTTGGGGGAGTTATGGGGCGATAGGCTAGAAGTGCTTGTCTCAAGAAAGAAAAGGGAGGAACATGAAAGAAAATCGCCCAGTCCTCTTAACCTAAAGATCTAAGCCCACGGGGGCAAGACCGGGTGAATATTAGCAAATTAATAGGCCTGTAAAATGGGTCGGTTTTCTCCACATACATGACTCAAGCTACTGAACCAATTCTGATGAAACTTTTAAATTGCGATGGGTGTTCCATTTTCAAGATAGTTGATAGGTAGAATACCTATACTTTAGTGTACATCAAAAATAGTTACACAACTTTTTACACAAACTTAATTATATGAGACTATAATGGATGGCCTGCGATGTACTGCTCGTAAATTAACATGAGTTGCATGTGTTGGGTAGGTGGGTGCGGGCGCAGCGTGCGGCGCGCTGTGGGTGTCGCCGCTGGGAGTGTGCGCGCGCGCGGGGCTGCTGGCGCTGCTGGCGCTGGCGCACGCGCTGCCCGCCGCGCTGCACCCCGCGCTGCTGCTGTCGCGGCCCAGCCTCGACCGCGACCCCTACCGTGTGCGCTACAACGCCACCACCGACTACGACGAGGATCTCTTGGCTATATTGTGAGTCACCGACTATGAGCCAAGAGATCCTCATCTCTTGGCTATACTGTTAGCATAGGTCGCTTCGATTGAAGGTTTTGTGGTACAGAGGGCAGGAAACCTCAGCCTTTACGTCGAGATATCCTAACTTCACCAGATTTGGTGGTTCAAAGACTACCAAGTGGACCACGGGGGATTTGGCCTTACCTATGGGAATATGCTCACTAGGTTGTATTTACGTTACTGGGAGGAGAAAATTTCGCCTGCCACAATTTGATACAGGTCTCAGCTTATGGATATGGACACGGCGTCAGGCGTTTTTCTTATTCAACGACGAACGACGGAATAAATTGGGTCACTCAATACAATGTAAGAGATTTACTAAAGCCTGTGAAATGTAGGTGGCAAAATAATAATGAATAATTTTCTCTTTTTTACAGGGCCCGCATTCATGGCGGACGCAACATAATAATGCTGTTCTTTATTGTGCTGGCACTACTCATTTTCAACAGATACGTGCGTATGATGACTATATTTAATAATTTCAACTAAGTAGTGCCAGAAGCTTCAGGAGAACAAGCACGTCGAGAAAGTGCTCGTCCTCACTGGAAATCAGCTTCACATTATATATTATTTTTCTACAATTACCTATGTTTGTTACACTTTTCGGTTTCTATCCATGGCGTAGCTTCATATCCAGATCGTTGCATTAGCCATATCATAAAGTGGCGTGGCGAGTCATTTCTTGAAATAATTGACTGCTGGTAGGACTCGACGGCCGGCCACATCCTGAAATGGGTAAGGGTGGTTTCCCCTAGAGATGTGTGAGGATGTGTAGCGAGGGATGTGTTTGCTCACAACCAATAGAAACGCTTGTGCTGAGCGAGGTTAGGTAAATGAAGCGATTCTATTGGTTCCTAACAAATACATCCCTCGCACGCATCTTCGCATATCTCTGGTGAAAACTTAGCCTAATACTGCGACGTTCCCAGGTGGAGTCTCTGTCGCGCGCGCGGCACTCGCGCGGGGAGCGCATGCGCGCGCAGGCGGAGCAGGCGGGCGACCTGCGGCGCCGCAACCAGGCGCTCATCCACAACGTGCTGCCGCCGCACGTGGCGCGCCACTTCATGGGCGCGCGCCACCACCACCGCGACCTCTACAGCCAGAGCTACGCCGAGGTCGGCGTACTCTTCGCTTCCATGCCCAACTTTTCGGGTAAACTTGGTCATATTAACTTGGTTGGAAGATTTATTCACTCACTTATATTAACAACAGCCGGTCGATTGTGTAAAAAAGCCTCCCCGTGAAAACTTAGTTAATGTGACCACGAAGTGCGTTGTCGTCCCAATTAATGCTAGGGATTGACTACTCGTTTGAAGCACACTGCATCGGAAGCGACCGGCTGTAATAGTCAAGATGCAGCGTAGTGAATGTAGTGATCGAGCAAGCTTGGTGATCAATGCATTAATTTATTTCGCACAATGATGTGTACTTAACTAAATGTTTTGTTTATAAAAATGTATTGTTTCTTCGTAAGTATGTTGAAAAACATCATTTGATACACGTGGGCATTTGTCATTGCACTCACTGCTCCAAAACATCGTCGCCTTCGGCTCGGGCCTTAATCCCGCCTCGGCTGCAATGACATACTTTGCCCGCTTGCATCAAATATACCTACTGTTGTTTCGCCATCACTGGTATCTACATGTATAATTAGGTATAAACTGATTATTTGTCTTATTTTAAAGAATGTCACATGTCAGCGTTGCTTAAAAAATAAACGATAATAAGTAGGTATAATATATTGTGACTACCTAAACAGTTATGTTAATTGATCAGTTTAAAGGTCATTTATCTAATACATGCATCTTCAACAAAATTGCTTTGAAAATGTAGCTTTCGTTGTTTGCCTTGAACGTTTTTGTCTCTAGCGACATATTAATGAACCCGTTATTAAATATTTATAGTATTTTTTATTGTTTTATGTTAATCTATATTAAATATTACATCTAGTAATTTTGTAAGGTACTAGTGTTAATGTGGCTGTTGATTTAATTAAAATGTTTATAAAGATGATTTTTTTCACGTTTTGTTACAGAGTTCTACTCGGAAGAAACTGTCAATAACCAAGGCCTAGAATGTTTGCGGTTTCTCAACGAAGTTATATCAGACTTTGATTTGGTAGGTGATCGTTAGTTTTAAATTGTACCTAACAGACATAAAAGTTACGTGCAAATGTCGCGTCTTCTATTATAAAAAGTTCGACACAACTTTTTTTTTAATTTACAATGGTTGTAATATTATGTAGGTATGTTATAATATAACTTTTACTAAGTTGCCTCACATGATGCTGTTGCGATGTTATTGGGAAATAGGATCTTTGACCTGGGGTCAGAGGTCATTCATAAACGAAGAATTAACATTTAGCCTGGAGGGATGTGCTTATTCGGTCGAGACCACATTATCCTTTTATTTTTTTAAGTATTTATCCGTTCTGAATGATTCGCCTACATTGCAATTATTGGTAATGAATAAGATGTCATGACGTATCTACTTCTATTAGTACTTCCGGTTCCAGGTACAATATAAATACGCACGGTCATGAAGGAAACTGCTTTCTACTACACAACTTGTACCTAAGAGGCTATTGACGGGCATAGGTAGAACAAACTAGTCAGTAAGCGATATGTTTGACCACATACTTGGTGTTAATTTACATACCTATCACAATCAGGTTGGATCATAAACTTTCGAACACACTCTTGACAATGATCGAAAAATACACTTCTCATCAAAAAAATCGAAACACCTCGCAGTTTATGATTTGATAAGGATTATCAGAAAAATGTGTATATTTAGGAATAAATGTAAAATGTCATTTAATAGTGAGTAGTATGAGGTTTTTAAATCCTAATGTTAATGTTCTAAATTCAAATTAAGTCTTCATAGGTTTCGTATTTTGTATAATGAGTAATTTTTACCCTGTATGGAATATGAAGGAAATGGGTAAAACAACACGCGTAAATGAAAAAAAATGTAAGAAACGTTTATTTAATAACTTGTATTCCCTCCGCGAGCTCTTATTACTGCTTCCATACGGTTCTTCATCGATCGGATGAGAGTCACGATCACATGTTGTGGTATATTATCCCATTCCTCTTGGATTGCATTTTGCAGCTGGCTAAGTGTTTCTGGGGCTGGATCTCTTGCTCGAATTCGTCTCTTTAATTCATCCCATAGATGTTCAATGGGATTCATGTCCGGGCTTCTTGCTGGCCATACCATAATGGAGATACCGACTTCGGTAAGATAATCTCGTACGACGCCCGCGGTGTGAGCTCTAGCATTGTCGTGCATGAATATGAAGTCGTTGCCAATAAAATGTGCATAGGGCATCACATGAGGTTCAAGACACTGTTCGATGTACCGATGAGAGTTTAGTGCAGGCAGCCGTGGCCCAGATACAAAGGCAAGTTCTGTCTTACCGTCGGCGCTGATTCCTCCCCAAACCGTCCACGAACCGCCACCATAGCTGACCTTTTCTTCAATGCAGCATTGTGCAAAGCGTTCTCCATCTCTTCTGTAGACCTTGTTCCTTCCGTCGTTACCATACAGCATAATTTTACACTCATCAGAAAACAGTACTTTGCTCCACTGAAGGTATGACCAAGTTAGGTGCTCGCGTGCAAAGTTAAGGCGCGCTCTTCGATGGTCTGCAGTTAATTTCGGCCCATTCGCTGGCTTATGCGGTGCCAATCCGCGTTCCTTCAACCTTCTTCTTATTGTAGAGTCACTTACAGCTACTCTTCGTACAACGCGAAGCTGCTGCTGCAGTTGAAAAGCGTTAAGGCGTCGATTTCGTAAAGAGGTTGTTACAATAAATCGATCATCTCGCTCAGAAGTGACCCGATTCCTGCCAGATCCTGAACGGCGCGTGAACGAACCAGTCTCCCGATAGCGTTTGTAGACTCTATGAACAGATGATAAGCTTAGATGCAATCTTGCAGCCACAACACGCTGACTAAGTCCAGAATCCAGCAATGCCACCACTTGGGCGGCTTCTGCGGGCGAAGTATCCATATGTTTTAGAAAAAAAAGTTTTTTCAGACGTCCCAAAGTCACAGTAAATGAAATAAGAAACAAAAAGTTTAAAGACAAGCGCTAATTTTAGTTTTTAAACGAGAAACGTACTCCAACCCTAAATACACATTTGTCTCAAAACAGTGATTAATTTCATTTATAGGATAAACAAATGAAATTCTAATTTCGAATTTTGATTTTTTTCTTCTTACTGTAATGACCAAACTGCCAGCTACACAATAATGTTTTTTTTTTCATGGAATTAATTCTCTTTTGTAAAAAATTAGGACAAAAACAATAAAAACGAAAGTGTTTCGATTTTTTTGATGAGAAGTGTATTATGTCAGAACTTTGTCTACAAACTCCTTTTCGATTTAAATTCTAAGCTCCTTCACTCTTATGTCGAAGATATTCTTGCAGCTACTATAGGATGAGCTGTTGCATTCCTCTATCAAGTCTTACACACGCCGGCTTCGACTATGGCGTAGCGCCCTCTGTAGTTTAGACGTTTTCATGAGCTTAAAAGCCTCACGCGAAACATGTTTCCATTACTTTATTAGTTTTCCGTTAGATACAGTTTTTCGCCTGTACAAATTATATTGGATATTATTGACAGTTATTAAACGATCTCTTTAAAAAAAGCATGTTTCAAAAAACAGTACTGACAAAGTTTATAAATTACTAGCCTTTGCCCGCGGCTTCGTTTGCGCATATCACGCTTTTCCCGTTCCCGTAGGAATTTCGGGAAATCCTCTCTTAGTGCTCCCCTACACTCCCCAAGGAACCAACATGTCAAAATTCAGCTTTCGACGACCAATAGTTTTAGCTGTGCGTTGTATGTCAGTCAGTCACTCAGTCAGTCAGTACCGGAAGAATTTTATATAAATATTGATTGATTGTACTAACATAAACTTAAATAATGGTTACAGTTGCTAGAAGATTCCAAGTTCAGTAAGGACATCATCAAGATAAAAACCATCAGCTCCACATACATGGCTGCGTCAGGCCTAAATCCTACGCGACAAATGCAGGTGAGACTCTATTTCACTACTCAATAAAATGATGTTGTACTTTAACAATAATTAATAATATTAGTTAGGTATACATTTTTTGTTGTCAAAATGTCAAGTCATGCGTCAAACGATAGCGTCACATGACTTAATTACTAAATTATTGTGAATACACACATTTAATTTATAAAATGATAAAGATAAAGTTATACGAGCACCAATCGATATATAGATAGATAACCTCGTTGTAAAACTTCCTTCCTTCCGTATCGTTCGAGATACCACTAATATTCACTCGATTAACATAACGATATGTCATTTCCGTGATAATGATTTACTTTTTATTGCCTTGACAGTAGTGTTAACTGTCTGCGGCCTGCACTTGACTGCCATTACCTAGTCACACTGTCCAGAGCGAATAGTGGGTGTGCTCTTTGCTTAACCTCTTGCCCTTGAGTGATGCCGAAATCGCTTGAAGATGTACCAATACTGTTTGTTTGAATATTGTTGTATTTATAGTCAGGAAAATTATAGGAAGTTGAGCTGATTGTAACACTACGTCTATGCATTTTGTATAACTGAATAACGAAAGACAGCTGTGATTTGAACTAACGGATTATCAACTCAAGTTGATAATCAGCTTGCTTGACATATTATTCGAGTTCGTTCACCATACTTACCCACACACTCCGTGGTGGTTTGCACAGCCGTCGGACGGAGTGCTGGTGCGGTGGGCGCACCTGGCGTGCCTGGTGGAGTTCGCGCTGGAGCTACAGCGCGTGCTGGCCGCCATCAACGAGCAGTCCTTCAACCACTTCGTGCTGCGCATGGGCGTCAACCACGGACCCATCACCGCCGGCGTCATCGGCGCGCGCAAGCCGCATTACGACATATGGGGCAACACCGTCAACGTTGCCTCAAGGATGGAAAGCACTGGCAAGGCTGGATGTATTCAGGTATGATACATTTCCATACAAACGAACTAAGAAAAAAATCAACAAATAACAAAGGGATTGAACGGAAATGGAAGACATTATAATAATAAAACAATGTGAACCCGATAGCCCTCACCAAAACATCTACACCAATACACCCCCATTTATCATACAGTCTACAGCATTGACTCTTATCCCAATTGATGAACACTTGGCTTAGGACCGTGCCATCAATACTTCCCGGCTCGCCGAGGAAAAAAATGTAAAACAAAAATAATAATAATAAATAACGATAATTATGAGAACTCACATTCTACTGAAGTGAATTATGTCCTCTTCATTTGAGAGGTTCAGAGAGACTTCTGCAGATATGAAGATACTTTCCCCAAAATATTCACGATAACTTTATTTTGGAGACTTCTTAATACGTGAGTAATTCTGTTTGGCATAGGTCACAGAGGAGACTTGCGAGATTCTGCAAAGTTTCGGCTACTACTTCGAGCAGCGCGGTCTGGTGGCGGTCAAGGGCAAGGGCCAGCTCATGACCTACTACCTGCAGGGCAAGCGCGGCACGCCCGCCGGGCCCGCAGACAAACACATCGTCAGTAACACCATATGTACACATACATAGAACACATTTATCTGATAAGCTGCCAAATAATTATGTTAATAACACGATGCAGTGGCTGTACGAATGAGGTGCACTTGAACCAAATAAGTGACCTCCGATTATTTCTATTTTAATATTTAAAGGCGTATAGTTTAGTTACCTACACTGATTATGATTTAGTAATATCTAATGCTCAAAAGTGACCGTAAGTCCCAGAGGAATTTGTGTTTGTACATGCACATTCTTCTGTTTAACATAACGGTCAGTCTATTATAATAACGTAACCGACGGAAATGATGAAACAGTTACACGAGTTATGCCTTCATGTCGGGTTGCGGACGGAC
>NDFZ01004444.1:67221-90321 GCA_002192655.3 Mamestra configurata
TGGCGCGGTGGACAGTCTACCCGGACAGGGCGATGTGCTATCCGTCGCACTGGACGGGCAGGCCGCCCATCTCGCACGCGACTTCATCTGAGCAGAGCATCAGCTGCTGAACCGAGCTGACCGTACTTCTCGGCGTTTCGGTAGACTCCTGCGCAGGATCTAATGAATCGTACTAATATTATAAAATTTATTTGCTCATCATCATTCATGTCAAAACGTAAATCATGTCTAGGATATCCAACATTCCTTCCCGTTCATTAATTTCCGAGGCTCACGCGGGAGAAGCCGCTGGCACAAGCTGGTTCCTAATGAAGCTGGTTTTGTATTATACGACTATTGGTGAAATATCAAATAATGGAAAGTAACTTGTAATACGGCGAACTAAAACAGTGTTAATTTTCGACAGACAGATTCATATTTTCAATAGGTTTCACACCTGACCACTATGTTTTAATTTTTACCACTTGCTCGAGAAATTCAAATGTTATAACAAACCTAACCGTATTTCATTAGGTATTTTATTCAACTTGCCCACCTTATTGGGCCAGCGGTCTAGCAGGGCAATAATGAAGCGGAAAATGAAGTAAGAGGACAGTAATTTCCCGTAAGGATCGTTCTGATGTGATGACGCAAAGTACTGCTGTTTTGTAAAAATCTCACCGTGAAATCTAAGGTGAAGTCATTTCATCTGGCGCTACGGATTGACAGACACACCATCACTTCATTTAAAATTTCAAGGTATGATTTTTACAGAAGTCCCTTCAGTTCCTTACACGTCTACGTTACAGATGGAGCCACCAGCGCCGGAGGCCGACGCCGGCGACGCGCTGCTGGCTAACGGAGACGCCGCCGATGACCACGCAGAGCCGCGCCTGCTGCCCGCCTGAACATCCCCCGCATTCCATTTTTCATTGATAAGCTCCATTCATAGTTGAACTGTAATTTTTATCTTTTCTTCTCGTGTTTAGCAACAATGACATAACTCCTAAAGATCGCCACCTATCCACTATATCTCGTGAAAATATGCGTACACGAAGTCGACGATCGTGCAAGCTACGACCAAATAACCTTCACTCGAAACGTGAAGACAACTAGGCATAGCTATCAATACAAAAACTCTGACAACAGGTTTACTCCTTAACTTTTCTGCTTTTATTTTTCAGTTAATTTCAGAGTTGTGTTGTTGTTGTTAAGAGATTTAGTAGGTACGTAATTATTGTATGTGCGTACATTCATTCAGAGCAAACGGGTTTCAATGAAATACAAATAGGTCGTGACACGGATGCATCTAATCATATTTATTATAATACAGCTGTTTAATATCGGTTAAACAGTACAAAATAATATATGGATACGGGTACCGATTCTGTTGTGTACAAGCTAAACTTAATAATTAAGGGCTTTTTTCTCTCTAATAAACCAAGAAAGGGACGGAAGTTCAAGTAAGCTGCCAATTTTTCTATGGGTTCATAGACAGAGCAGTCAGTTGCCCAGTTTTCATTCTAATCGATAATGAACGAAATTCGATAGTATGTTATACGGCGAAGCCGTTGTGAAGCTGAGATACTGCAATAGCAATTGTTATTGCAGTATCTCAGCTCCACAATTAAATATTTGTGACAAATCGCTTTATGGATCAGACTTTTTTTAAAATTCTTTGTACTCATTAAAAACATGGGCCTCTTCGCTGAGAAAGTAACGCTAATCTCTGACCATAGAAATTGGACCACGTTGGCCTCAATATCTTTGGCCAAAAAAAGCACTTGTAGAAAAAGGAACCTATATGTGTGTAAAATAAAATGCATTCTGACCCTACAAGCAGAGAAATATAATTTCCTCGTAGCTAAGTGGATGATCATTAAGTTTTTAGGGTTCCGTCAACAAGGAACCCTTATAGTTTTGTCATGTCCATCTGTCTGTCCGCGGTTAAGCTCAGAGACGCTTAGCACTAGAAAGTTGGAATTTGGCATGAATATACGTATTCATCATGCCGACAAGGTGTTAAAAAAAATCTAAAAAAAAATAGGGTTCTCTTCACTAATATGTATGTGTACAAAAACCATTTTTCAAATATTAAGCTTTAAAGTGCTAATTTTTGTTGGAATCGAGTGTCCCCTCCCCCTCTTACAGGTAGGTAAACTGTTGTTTGTGGAGACGTGTAAAATTCATGGTAGAAGCATATATAACGAATTTAAAAGGAAAACTATCACAGCTAAGTAGGCTTTACAATTTAAGGAGTAATAGTCGACCAAACTATAAAATGTACTTGCAGAAGGAAAACTTCGTACAAATTCCTCTTCAGTTACCATCGTCCTTTGTGGGCCCGTTTTTAGACGTTTTTAACCGTTAAACCGTGAGCTCAATTAATATATTCATAGAATCAAACAAAAAGCACAATTCTAAGTCAGCAATAGGGAATATGCATGCATTTTTTTTTTCTTATTAGCTCTTGTTAACAATTATGAAATAATCTTTAAAATACCTTCACCAGCGATAAGTTCTAAAGCTTCAAAGTTGACAATTAGACAGAGGAGTCCGATAACAACTCTGACGTCAAATACTATGACTGTTATAAATACAGCTTCCATAGAAAACGGCGTTTTCGCGAGAGGGACAGATATATTTGTTTAGAATAGATATATCTCGTTTGTTTTTCCGTCAACTTTGATTCTATTTCCACTTTTAGTATTATGTTTTTGTCTATTTCTAGATAAACTATTTAGATAATAAATATTTTTTTCATGCATATTCCCAATTGTGACGTGCAACTACGGCACCCTACATTCACGTTTCGTGTCATTATCCTTTTCTTCGAGCACTCTAATATTTTAGGTTAGTTTGTGAGCAAAGGAATCGGCGAATCCGTCGTCTTGCTTAAAGTGTCTTTCTCTTCTTCTCCGAGTCTTTGGTCAGAAATGCGGATATGATTGAAATGGTATCGGTGCAGACAACAGATGAAAGAATAGATTCACATGAATTAATTATTATGCTAAGCTTCATATAAATATATTATTTTAGTAATGAATGGCTATCTGATGAGTGAAAAAAAATTGCACGATTCTGTGTATTTAAGCTAGAGTTCACAAGGCTCAGAAAACATATTTTAGTGCAGTCAAACTGGTTATGAACTGTCTACCTGCTAACAATAAATTGGCTGAGTCCCAAAACATGAAGTAGTAACCTATATCGAATAATATAGGGTAACTTACAGTGACAAAATAATAAAGGCAAATACATTGCTGGCAAATAAATAATTCTGATTCTGATTCTGGTATACCTGACCTAGACTAAACTATGGTAGACGCCAGATAAATTTGCAATAACGGTCATTGACCCACCTGCATTTATTGACATATTTAATTCCGAATACAGAAATAAAGACATAAAGTTGCCCTGAATCGACTTATATCGTGATCCTTTACATTTTCTAGAAATGAAAAAGATTCATAATTTATTGTCCAGGTATCTACGAAGAGATATTAAGGAAAGGGCAATTCTAAGGGCTACGAACTCGTAAGGTACGAGTTCGTAGCCGACCGCAGACAGCAGCAGCAGACGAATTGTCGTTGCGACACTACTGGTTTCTATGTATTTCTATGAAATACGTTTCGTAGCTAGCGACATTTTGTCGTTTTTTCTCTCTATAGTTGTATACCTAATAAAAATAAGACATCGTCGTCTTCTTCCCCTTCTAACAAAAGATACAAAAGTAAATCGCGATCGCTAATCCCGAACAGGTCAGATATCTTGTCTCACAGAACATTTAGAACTAAATGGAATACGGCGCTGCCGTCTGCTACAGCCATCTGCGGTTGGGTTCGGAATCATGACCGCAGCAACATGTCGCTGACACGTCGTCTGCTGCTGCTGTCTGCGGTCGGTTACAAACTCGTACCTTTATCGTGTAGTCTAGTTTGGCCGGTAACGTACATGCATAATGTCTACTCAGAATATTTTCCACGCATACCTAGTAAAAGACTTTAAGAGAAAAAAAAACAGAAATGAGTGTTTCAGTGTTGCTATCGCGGCATTCGCGGCATTTTAATTACTAGTTGCTATTATCTTTTGGTTAATAAAAGTGAGTGCTGTCTAATGGTTGTTACGTAAGGTATAATGTTTGCTTAGGCTTGTAACATTTTTGGCTAATCGCATAAATCAATACATACCTGCATAACAGTGACTAATTTATGCCATGAAACAATCATCAATTATTTCTTTGTCTTCAGAAGTTCAATCTACAACAGTCATTAATTAATTTAAGTAATGCCCTTTCGGATTTTTATAACAAAATCACCGGGTATCGTCGTACTGTAAAAAGGTCTATGATAGCAATAAATAAATGACTTTTAACTTAAAGTATTATTAACAATGTATTGAACATAATGTGATGTGATCACGTTGCGTTATTAATATTTTCAACAGGCTCGACTTGTGCAGTATTTAAGGGACAAATTACTATACATTTGGGAAATAGGACATTATCCAATGTCTTTTGTTAACAATACGTAATAAGAAGCGTAGCAATAATAAATTAAATTTTAAATTATAATTCAGGGTAATTTATCATTATCACTTCTCCACCTACACGTAATCTAGGAGATTTTCAAAAATGATATAGGTATACTCCAACATATGGTTATGTTGGCATGTGGTTGGTATTAATCGGTCAGGGTGGGTCCAGTCGTATTACAATAGAAAATCAGCAAAAGAAATCGTAGGTATCGTTATTTGGAACTTTTTGCGATTGTATAATACGCGACCGCCAATACCCAACTTTTTACTGTTATTTCATAATTCGTACGCTATGACTATGGTACTACATTCGTGTGCTGTGACTAAGATCCTACCTATCTTTATGCCTGCATAAAACATAAGTAATGGTATTCTACGTTACTTGCAAGTGTACTGACATTATACTAAGATATATTTTCTACATGTTTCTGATTCATCCATGTTTTTGCATTGTCAACTTTAACTGTGTACAAATTCAGACAGAACTAAAAAAGGTATATCCTGAACTTACTAACGATTTTTTTACCATGATCTGAAATTCTAAGTTTTCTCGCTACGCCTCCGCGTTTGCGACCCTTACGCTGATGACGCTGTTTATATCAATATACTTATTTTGAAAATATTAATTAGCATTGGGAGACATCAGTGTCTGCTGACGAAAAGCCTCAAGATTATCATAATCACACACAATTTGATTAGCTTTGTTTGAAGTTCATCTAGGTGTGGGATAGGTAACTCAAAACCGCTGTAACATTATGGACACTTATAAATCAATATCTTTTATGTTAAAATTTTTTAAAATTGTTCAATAAGCATCGTGAATAAAGTGATACAAATATGATTCACAATCATACCTGCACGAGTTTCACATTTTGGCAGTAAATCTTTTATAGTTGGTGTTGCCACATCTTTGAATCTTCATGTATTTAAGTAGCTATATTGTGATATTGATTGTTAGGTACTTAGAACGTTAGTATCAGTGTCGCTTGAATCTCCTGCGGACAAATACGTCTGTGGCAGTGTGTAACCAAATAAAAGTAGATTATTGTACTACATAGATACATATTAGTAATAATAGAGTTATAATGTATCAATGTATCACTAACTGTGCTTTTATAATTCGCCTAGAATATCTTCTTAGCCTAAGTATTAATTGTGTACTTTTGTATTAGACTATGAAGTATCTCTAGGATGTAATAATAGTTGTCGTCTTTGAAGTAGGTCCTTACACAGATCTATCATAGGTACATATTATTTAAAATACAATGTAGGTAGGTATTTCAGTGGTGATATTATTACTGTAATTCGTATTTAGGTGTATGTAGAAAGATGATTTTATTTTCTTTCTCTCTAGTGATATAACCTACTTCCTGTGATTTGTGACTATTAATAATTTTATACATGTTCTAGCTCAAACTAAATCTGGAGGTTGAACTTTTCTTGGCTATAATTTTATTAAATAAAGCAATATCTACAATGTGTTTATTTATTTGTTGTGTCCTGAAACCTTTTATTTATAAACAAACTATTTAGCTACGAAGCGACTGCCTGCAGTCCGATCCACTTGTTTTCAATGTCTCGTTCACGAAACCAATGTTAGCGCCAAGCAACATGTTACGAGAGAACTTGTATTAACATTTAATCCATGATCAGGTGCACGGTGCGCCCACTTACAAATATCTTTGCAAAACCGCTTTGCTTTAAAAACGCAATATAAGGGAGAACTTTACGAATTGAACGATAAACACTGCCTTTAGAAATTGATATTTTACATTCCAATAATTAAAACATATGACTATACCAAATTATACCAAATCAATAAAATGTAATGGCTTTATTGATCGGTTCACAGGTCATGGTATTTTTTTAATACATATACTTAGGTATTTTATCTTTATATATCTTCACAATATACCGTGGGGTAGGCACCCATAGAACAAAACACTTGAAGAGTTGCAAGGACCTGGTCGCCAGAACCGAGCGAGACCGGTTACTGAAGGTAGCAGTGACCTCCCGCCTTGGGGTTGATTTCGTAAGATAAGAATCTCCCTCACAGATCCGATACTCGAGGCGAAGAACAAAAGGTATTTACGCGCATCACCCATCAGATTGTGCCGATCGTAAGCAAATGTTAATGGTCATGCTATTTATGTTAATACTAGCTGTGCCTGTTACTTTGTTCGCGTAGATGTCAGGAAAAAATGAATCGCATAGATCCATATAAATAAATAAAATAAAAAAAGCCTTTTATTTGATCCTGCTACATTACTTCTTAATTTACTATTTATTACTAAACACTATGATTAATTATTAGCAAGGTCCCCAGGTTGGGTAAAGGCCTCCTCCAATGATGTCCACTTCTCTCTATCCTGTGCTATTTGCCACCACAATGGGCCAGCGACTTTTTTTATTTCGTCCTCCCATCGTGTAGCGGGCCTTCCTCTTTTTCTTTTTCCTTGAGGTCCTCTCCATATGGTTGTGCTGTAGGTCCATCTTCTGTCTCTAAGTCTTGCTATATGACCGGCCCATTTCCACTTTAACTTTTGTGCGTAGTTTAAGGCATTATTGGCTTTTGTTATTTCACTTATCTTTACATGTCTAATCTTGTCTATTTTTTATTTTAAGCATGCTTCTCTCCATTCCGCGCTGACAGGATGTTATTTTTTGCTTAACTTTTGACGTAAATTTCCATGTTTGACATCCATATGTCAAGCATGGTAAGAGGCTAGAGTTCATTGTCCTAGTTTTCAGTTTTATTGACATGTTACTTTTGAAAATTTCTTTCAGACTCCAGAATTTATTCCATGTTCGCTGAATTCTTCTTTCAATCTCTAGTTCGTTATTTTCTTTTTCAAAGCTGATTGTTTTTCCTAGATAGATATATTTGAGCTTGTCTCGGATAATATTACTATATCGTCGGCGAAACGCAAATGACTCAGAAAGGTTCCTTGTATGAAGATTCCTCGTTTGTTCCAGTTCAGTTTGTTGGTGATGCTTTCGAGTATGGCTATGAATATTTTTGGCGATAAGGGGTCACCCTGTCTTTCACCTCTCTTTATGGCCCAGTGTGTCTAGCTTTATTCTGCCCATGTTGTTGTTATATTATGTTCCGAATCACTTTTATATACACTTCGCTTACTCCCTCTTCTTTCAAGCTTTGCCAAACGCTATCGTGACTAACAGTGTCGAAGGCCTTTTGGTAGTCAATGAATCCGAGATAGAGTGGTCTCTGTAGTTCCCGATACTTCTCTATAATTAACTCTAAGGTATGTATATGGTCTATCGTAGAGAAACCCTTTCGGAAACCGGCCTGCTCTACAGGTTGTCTTGCTTCGATTACGGGGCTGATTCTCGAGTTTATAATCGCAGAGAAAAGCTTGTACAGAGTTGGTAGTAGGCTTATCGGTCTATAGTTACCTATATCTTTTGGGTCTCCCTTTTTATCAGGCGTTTCAGAGCTTTGTAGTGTCAGATTGAATAGTTCAGCGAGCGGTGTTGACAGTATATGATAAGCTGTCTTTAAAGCTTCGTTTGTTATGTTGTCTGATCCAGGGGATTTTTCTAGTTTGAGCCTTTTTATTGCTTCTATGATTTCATCTTCGTTAATTGTTTTTATGTTATCTTCGTTAATCCGTTCAATGTGGCCTCCATGCATGTTTATAGTTTTAATAGTGTTTTTATTTTTTAGTGTACTTAGTTGATTTTTACTGCTATATAGGTTTTTGTAAAAATTTGTTGCTGTGTTAATGATGTCTTTTCGATTGTTTAGGTCTTTGCCAGACTCTTTTAGTCTTTCTATCCAGGTTTTGCTTGTTCTGAGTTCTTTGTAGGCCTTTTTTGTGCTATAGATACATACCTATAGTTAATATTGCATAACCTGACCCCTCTTAGGATGGGTACTGACCGCCACTGACTGGTATTCCGGGGCGTAATGTAACATGTTACAGGGCGAGCATTTGTGCAGTCAGTACGTGGAAACGATCACAAACATGATGCGTACATATGTTTTGTTTTACACGGATTTTAGGACACGGCGTATCATAACATGTTCGCTGCGAATGTTACATTACGGCCCGTAACACCGGTCAGTACGCAGCTTTATAATTAAGAAAAGAGGAAGAGGGTAATGCAGGGCACTAACTGTATCACCTCTTTCGTTTAAGTTTGACCGGCCCCTCCTCACCTCCAACTCTTGGTACTTCGAATCAAAATCAACAAAACAGACTATCGAACAAATGGTGCTAGTGTTAATACTAAACTTTATACCACATTTAATCTCCATAAAAAGCATAACTGTGAGTAATTATAAAAGTTAGATAATAGATATCTAACTTATTTCAATTGATACCTTTTTTTTATGAACGTATGGACAATATTTTTGCCCTATGCATTGTTGTAATATTAATGAATAATGTCAGCGCACGTTGCATCGATAAAGTTTAACTCGAACAGCTAGCTCTTAATTTATAATCAATGTTACCTCTTTATTATAGTATTACTTCTGATTTTGATGAGTTTGCTTCACAATGTCACACCTTTTTTAGAGTACCGTACCCAAAAGGTAACCAACGGGAAACCAACCCTATTACTAAACCTCTACTGTCTACCCATGTGTCTGTCAGCGGGCTGTCTGTATCTCATGAACCGTAATAGGTAGACAGGTGAAGAGTTGCCGCTATTACAACAGATATTAAAAATTCAAAATACAAGAAACATGTTTATTTCGGCTTATGGTGATGGTTAGGTTTTTAACATATTGAAATTACAATTGGCAATAGTTTCAATATGTTTATAGTGAAGTCGTTTCAGCATAAAAATGAATGAGAGATAATACTGGAAACTCGTATACACACATTCATTTTGGCGTTCTAAATGTTTTGTAAAAGTCTTATAAAATCTCGTGTCTGCGTCGTAAGTTATTTAAGGTCAAAGGTAAGTTATTGAGGGTCACAAGATTCGTTTATCGCGATTATCTCGGTTTCTATAGCTCCACTTATGATAAAATTGAAGAACGTAAAATTTGCAACAGTTATTGCACGGTACATTTTTTCATGCGCTCAACCGTTTTTGAGATAGAGGGCGGAGAGCGCGCAGCGCTCAGCCATACTGTAATACTCGTATATTATTATATATCTTCAGTCGTGCACTCTTGACAGAGTGGTCGTGGCTTATGATGATGTCGAAGTGCCACGGTTATCCTCTAAGAGCACGGCAGCCCTCGCCTCACTATGATATATAGTCAACCGTGAATTTCGTTGAATAATACTATGTTTAAAATTAAGATATCATTAAAATATTACTAACTAGCGGACGTCACGCGGTTTCACCCGCGTAGTTCCGTTCCCTTGGGAGTACGGGGATAAAATGTAGCCTATGTTACTTTCTGATAATGTAGTTATCCATTGCTGAAAGAATTTTTCAAATCGCTCCAGTAGTATTGAGAGCAAACGAGCTCGGATACGTATTTTTTAGAATTATTATACTTAAGGTAACTAAGTTGGCTGATGCAAGAAAGCTCTAAAAGAGGGCAGAATACAAAAGCAAACGGGGCGAGCTGAAACATTTTTAACTAAGAGAGCGCAGAATGCAAGAGCGACGGCAACAAGCTTGAAATTGTTTGCACTCCACCTCGAACAGGTTTCATTGCGTTACCGCTTAGGGATGTTACCCGACCGTAAGCTAGGATTCATCAACGCAGAGCCTAAACCACATGCTAGCGAAGGAGGAGGCGGGCCGCGCGAGGGAGTTGCAGGGCGATCCCCGGCCACCGTAGGCGCGGGCCTGCGGACGGCGAGCATTGGGTGGCTCACTGTCCGATCACCACCAGGCCCGAGACGATGGCGCGTTGTGTTTCACGCGCGCCTCAAAGAGATGTCAGCAAGAAGACGGGGCCCGCAAGGGCCAGAGCCTGCCAGGGTTGCAGAATTTGTTCGAAAGAGTCACCGCGGCCCTGGAACGCAAAGGGCTTTAGAAGCAACACGGATGGGTTTTAGTCAGTAAGAGTCTGACACGCCCTTCTGCTCCACCCAGAGCGGAAGAAGTCATTTGATGATTTCCCATCCCTAAAAAAAACAAAAGGAGCCTAAACCACAAGGAAACTTAAATTTTGGCAGTTGATGCATTTTATGATGAAAACATTACTACAAAAAATGCAACCGACTTTGTAATAAAAACACTACAAAGTATTAAATAACTTTAATTTTAGAAGTCGGTGTCAAACGACGAAGAAATAAAACCAAAAACACCTACTTCCGATCCTTCGGTTGTATTTTTCTGTTGTAAAAAAGTTTTTTCATGAACTACCTACCCTATAGAGGTAATGGAGAGGGTGTTTAAGTTTTTAAAGGAAATTCAAAATCCAGCGGACGAAATTTAATATAAGAATATTTGATCTATTTTCAAAAGCTATGAATGAAGCGCTGAAATAACATGACGTTTACATCACATCACACTATATTATCACACTAATATTATAAAGGCAAAAGTTTGTGAGTGTGTATGTTTGTTACTTCTTCACGCGCAAACGGCTGGACGGATCTTTATGAAATTTGACACAGAGGTAGATTATGGTCTGGAATAACAGGGATACTTTTCATCCAGGGAGTATGTTCCCTTGGGATTATTTTCGACATTCATACGGGTGGTGCCGCGGACGGCAGCTAGTTTTACATAATTTTCACTTGTTATATAACGTTCAGTTTGTATAACAACATATGTTATAACAACACTTTCTCTAACGTTCGTTCAGTATATTTCCACTTATTTATTTATTATTATTTTTTATTATATACTTTATTGTACACCTCATAACAAACAAAGTACTATGCTTACAACGTTCTTTTGACCTAATTATCGTTTTGTACAACTAACATTTGATCTAACTAACGGTAACGGTAACGGTAACGGTAGGGAACTTAGGGCACCCCGACTCGGATAGGTTAGGTTCGAATGGGGTGACGGGAGCTGTATTGAGTGAGCGAAGCGAGCGAACATATCTTCCGTTATCCCATTCATGTTAGATCCCTTTAAACCCTGCATACAGAAATAGGAGACCCGCGCAGCGGGGCTTCGTCGACTATCCTTGGTCATCAAAAATTATATAAAATGATCATTGGATCAAATGTTATACAATATGAACATTATAACTTTTAATCGTTAGATTAAGTGTATGTCCAATGAAGCTTATATGAAAAGCAAATATATCTTATGGAGTTATATCACAAGATTATAACAATGATTATAAAAAATGAAAATTATATCAATCATTATTATATACTGAATTCGTTGTTATATTAAAAATACTTATATCAAACATTACACACCCGTGTAGGATACGTTCGCCCTAATAAAATAACTTAATTAATACTTTATTTCAAGTTTTAGGGTAACTTTGAAAGGTTATTACAATATCAAAGCAACAATGTTGTGCAGGGTCAGAAAAATATTTTTTTATTAGGTAGGTACCTGTATAAAAATGATTAAAACTGAATTAATTAAATGGAATGTAAGTCAAATCCCCCAAAAAACAAAAATGTGAAAAAGGCCAAGTTTCTATCCCCAAAAATTCGGCATATAAAAGTCAATCTCAAAAATAGCATGTCAGAACTCCAGAATAGTCGATGACTCTAACATGTGTCTTTTGAAATTAACAGTGAACAGAGAGCTTGGATCTTTCCTGACCGTACAAAAATGATGAAACACCCTATATAATTCCCTATTTTATCAAATTGGCAAGTATTTTTCTACAACGTCGATTTTACAGTTAATTTAATAATGAAAAAATCTTCCAGTTTATGATATGAATGTCTTAATAGTGTGCGTTTTATGCATCCTTGAATTGGATAATATCAAGTGGTATTTTAAAACGACTTCAAAAATAGGAGGAGGTTCATGTTCAGCGATAGTTTTGCCAAGTGTCAACCGATTTAGATGATTCTGATGATCTTTTTGTTTGAAAGAGTTTTTTTCCGGACTGGTCCCATTTTAGTTTGGTGAAAATCTGATGAAGAATATAACAAAAGCAAATCTTCCGAGATTGCTGAAATCTCATGTCTGTTCATTGTTTACACCAGTTTATAACATAATATTACGCCGGTAATCTGTGAAGTGGTTCGCAACCATGTTTTTATGGTTATGTATTCGGACATAACTTTATTTTTTATGAACCGGTCTTGATGATTATTTTTGCGTTTGGTTTAGTTATATACCCAATGAATTTGCATTGGACGTTGAACTTCAAAGATAAACTACTAACCTCCTCAACATAAAATCAAGTAAAAGAACAATCTTGTAAAGTGAAATATTGTTAGGTTTATGTCAATCCCAAAGCAAAGTAGATATTTAACTATGAGCTGGCCTGCACTTAGACAACAAAGGCACACAAAGTAACTCCTCACCGGGAAATAGCGCAACCACTCAATATGGGAATAATGTCAATATATTTGTGGGGTTTACCACTAAAAAAAAAAGCACTTTAATTTGGGAAGTCGGTGTCAAAAAACAATCAACCGACGGAACAACCAAAAAAACCAACTTTCGAAATTAAAGTTATTTTATACTTTGTAGTGTTTTTTATTGAAAGTCGGTTGTATTTTTAGTAAAAAGTTCTTTTGTTATGAAATTTTACACAGTACCCCATAAAAGAAGTGAAGCCAATCTAAATCGAGGTTGATCTAATTTGTTCCTTTTACTTGTGTTACAATTATGCCTGTCTATCTTAATAAAATATGAGGATTTTTCCGATCATACATAATGTTTTCATGCGAGTATATATATTGAAAGGGCACCGTCATCAACAGTTCTTCTAGAGAAGCTCTCCGGCGGGGTTTATAAAATATGGCTCTAATAGCTCTTTTCTGCAGAATTAAAAATAGACTCTATGTCTGTAGTTGTACTTTTCTTGACATAGTCATGCCGCGCCTTTTGCCAACTGTGTTCCTAGTGTGGGGCAACGTTTTTTTTTTTTTTTAAATAAAAATATATAAACAAAAAAATAAATGTTGAGATCGGATGCAGCTGAATATCATTTTGTTACTTGGGGCGAACAGGTAGTCGCTAGTCGCTAGTCGGAGGTCTGATAGGCATCCGACTTTCACAATCCAGCACCTGGGTAATTGGGCACGCCACAATTGCTGCGGTAAGGCCCCTCTTTGAGGAGTGGCTGGAGAGGCGCCACGGCGTCTTCACCTTCTGCCTGACGCAGTTACTTACCGGACACGGCTGTTTCGGGATGTACCTGTTTCGGATTAATCGGGAGGACACGCCCGGGTGTCAGCACTGTGAGGATAGCCCGTAGGACACGGTGGAGCATACGCTAGAGGTCTGCCCTGCTTGGCCGGAGCAATGCCGTTTCCTCATCGAGGCGATCGGCGGCGGCGAACTCTCGCGTCCGGCCCTGGTTGAATTCATGGTTCGGAGCAAGGAGGCTTGGGAAGCGGTCACCTTCTTCCACGAAGCAGTAATGCTAGCGAAGGAGGAGGCGGGCCGCGCGAGGGAAAGGCAAGGCCTTCGTCCCAACCGCCGCTACAGGAGAAGACGCCCAGGGCGTCGGGAGTCGCAGGGCGATCCCCGGCCACCATAGGCGCGGGCCTGCGGATGGCGAGCGTTGGGTGGCTCGCTGTCCGATCACCACCAGGCCCGGGTCGATGGCGCGTTGTGTTTCACGCGCGCCTCAAAGAGATGTCAGCATAGAAGACGGGGCCCACTAGGGCCAGAGCCTGCCAGGGTTGCGGAATTTGTTCGAAAGAGTCACCGCGGCCCTGGAACGCAAAGGGCTTTAGAAGGAACACGGATGGATTTTAGTCAGTAAGAGTCTGACACGCCCTCCCGCTCCACCCAGAGCGGAAGAAGTCATTTGGCAAGACCGGTATAAAACTTTCTGTTTTCTGACTATCTGAATCTGGAAACTCAATGTGATAGTCGACTTGTGCGGCTGTTATATTTAGCCACGAGCCGTAACATAATCATGTGAAGTATAAAAAAGGGCCCAAAGATACGATTCCAGAAATGTAACTCTCTAAAATATAGGATAAAAAAACTTGTGTCGGAAAGCCCTATAGGACATCTACTCACACATTTAAAACGATTCAGATGGGTACATATATAAATATCTGTGACGCACTTGGCCAGTTTTATTTCATGGAATTTTATAGAGTAATCTTATAGACTGAGATCCCGGAGTCCTCAGACCTTATTTACATATATTTTTCGAGTTGTAGAGTCAAAGATAAATAAATATTCGGATAAGTTTACTGGTACTAGTTTTACGTTTTGATTGAAACATTACACATCAATGAAGTAAACTGTACAACAAAAACAAAAAAATCGTTATCTTCCTTTGATTTAAAGAATTTGCAGAATGCAAATTCCACACCCTTGCCACATCTTTTTTCTTCATGCCACTTTTTACCGCAGTGATAATGTCGAATTTTTCACGTAGAGTTAATGTCGTTAGTTTCCGTTTAGTACTCATGTTGTTCATAGTTAACACTCAAATAAGTACTGATTGATAGTGAACTCTTTAAGCCATGAGCCTAATTTTAAACGAACATATTGTACTCTGCTGTGTTACTTAGACAATTAAAATAATGCATTCATTCATTGCACATGTAAAAGATCAAACAATAGATTAGAAACTTGCTGTGAGTTCGGAGAGTTCTAAGTAATACATCAATCAATTTTACTAAATTCGACTTAAGTCTGCTGGTTGAAATTCGAGTTATAGAGTATTAAATAAATGTCCTATCTATTGATATTGTCCCTTTAAATAATACTACTTTAAGAAATAGGTACTACTTTGTTCGACTTACAAAGTCACATCACAATTCGAGATATCGCGTATTTGGAACAAAATATGTGGAGTGTGGTATGTACTTTTAACATACGCGTACCTGCTAGCTTGGGTCGACGGACATTATTTTTTTGTAACGTATAACGTATATCCTTAATCCTGGCCGGACCTTAGCTTCCGTTATTTGCACATAGTAAATAAACTATGCCTAGTATTAGAAGCCTGCACAAAAGAATCGGCCAAGTAAGTCCTATTTCTGAATAATTGCAGAAGGGAAGGAGCTAAAATTTACGGAGAAAGAAAAACGGACAAGAAACTCCATAGTTATTCTTTAATAATAAAAATCGTTTATTTCAGGTATTAGCACCCATAAAATTAAAATTGAAAATTTATTCTAAAACAACTAATACAATTTTAAACAGTAAAAATATTAATAGCGGTAGAACAACCCTCCATTTCACACCGAGGAAGCCAGAATAAACATACCCCGTAAAAATCAAAATCAAAAGTCATTTATTCAAATTAGGCTGAGTGCCAGCACTTTTTGAACGTCAGTTCTACATAAAGACAGTCCCACAAAACGCCCGCCCGTCACCATTTCCTAGTGTTTTAGCTGGAAAGAAGAAGTGACGCAACATACTCCCCAGCAACACATCTGTCCGTTAAGTTTTAGTTGTAACATTGGTGGGTACATTTATTTTGTCTCCCTCAGTAAATGCACCGCCCAAAAAACACAGCTTTTACAATAAAATTTTACTTGCCACCACAAGCGAAAAGAACGACGCCCTGAGCTTCCCCATGAGCGCAAAGAAGTCGGTAACTCTGTTCTCAGCAAACATCTCAGTCGCACAACACCGCCAGGGCAGGTTGAGCATGTCCCGAAACGCGTTATTATACTGTTTTCAAATAAACAACGTTACACGTTGTGTATAGGTATATTTTGTTTATTGTCGATTTAAGGGTAAGCTGTATAATTTAAGATGCTAGTGCGAGCGAAGCGAGCTCGAAAAATGTTTGCACGGTACCTACCTTGTCTCGGATAGATTTTCTTTTTATCATTCATACATTTTTTTCGACTTTTGCATAAACTGGAGGGCTAAGGATGCTAGAGCAAGCAAAGCGAGCCCGAAAAATTCTAATTCTTTGGTGGAAAAGTTAGATTTTTCATACTGATAGGTGTTTCGTTACGATTTAAGCGTAAGCTGGCGAACTTTGAATATTCAATTCCAAAAACTAATTAAACCAATTCAAAACCAATTAAACCAATTCAAAACCAATTAAACCAATTCAATGTATTTAGAAACAATATACATTGCGTTCGAATATAAACATCATAAAACATACATTTCAATTAAACCATTTACAGGCACTTTTGAATTGTCAAGGTTGGTCAGTCAAAAGAGATGAAGCTATTTGCACGTTCGAAAGCGTAGATCTCTGTGGAGAAGAACGTGCAAGAAACTCCACGGACACTTTTTTAAATCATTTTTGTTTTACAATGTTTTGGTTATATCATTCTTGTTGAAATTAACAAACATACTTATATGTGAGAAAGATCTAGAATTAAATGCACGAAAAAGAGCGTCCGGAGTGGGAAAAACAACGATTCAAATAACAAATAATTAAAATAAACCATGGCAGCTGAGAGATGACCAGTCTCAACTGACGGCGTCCGTTCACGAACATGACGCACGCGTCAGCACCATTCGGCTCAATCATATTGAAGGGAGCCAAATGATCCAACACATACGCCACCATCAGCTAGACTTTTGAGTGAGCATGACACTTCCAACCGCCAGGGCAAATTCAAGTCAAAGAAAAAAAAAAGTAGTTTTAGGTACACAGTACTCACACATGTGCCGTTAATGCATGAAATTTTACAATGCTAAATAAGTTGAGTCTATACAATGAAAATATAATGTTCTTACAATCTTCAGCGGTCCAACAATGTTCGTAAATGCTAAAAAAAATAGTTTGTGTGCCCTAGTAGCTGTGGAGCAGGACCAGCATTGAGCCAAGCATTTTTATCCTCAATATAATCCCCCAACTTATAATATGCTTTCTCGCATAGTGTGCGTTTAACACAAGATTTAAATTTCGTTTCATTCAGTTCCAATATATTGGGAGGTATCTTATTATAACATTTTAAACAGTATCCCATAAAATATGAGGCTACTTATTCAGTCTGAAATTTGGTTGAACTAATTGATCCCTATTTCTATAACATAATTATGTCTGTCGCCTCGTCTACTAAAAAGATGTAAATTCTTTCTAACGTAAATGATGTTTTCATAGATATATTGACAAGGTACCGTCATGATATTTATATCCTTAAATAGTTGAATAAGTATAATAATATTTACAACAAATTTACTTATTTGTTGTAAACAAACAACAAAATTTTAACTTTTTCGTGCCACAAGGACTTTTTTGATATTTTTTGGTGATTGTAAGAAAAAATAAACAGTTAAAAAAAATTGCTAGACAAGGATTTTATTCTATTGAGTAATTTAAAATATTAAGAAAAAACCCAGATCTCGTAAATCAAAAGTTTTTTTTTATAAATGACTTAAGACTTAAGAGCGTTAACGTCGATTTTGGCTGTTCGACCCAAAAAGCGTACTTTTCAAACCATTATATCTCCACATAAAACGTATCTAACGAAAGTGTGAATTACTAATTATTGTAGGAAATATTTCACTCTAAAAATGTAGGTGAGAACATTTTTACATTAATAGAGTATTTTGTGAATTCTAACCAGATAAACGAACAGTGTTTTTTAAATTCCCTTCACAGTGGTCATTTCGAAGCTTGAAATATCAGAAACCAGTCATAAAATTTACAAACAAACAAACTTATTTAATTGTTCATATCCTTGAGCAAAAACCTACCAGAGATTTTTTTGATTTTCAGCTCCTAACATAGATAAATCAAACAATAAACAAAGTGAAATTAACAAGAAAAAGCGGTTGCTAAATTCATTATTTACTCCAATAAATCTTACATAATTTTACAAAATAAAGATGTACTATAATAGAAGAATATCTTCTTTACAAAATACGAAACAGCATTCAGCTTATTTAATTAAATTAAATTAATTACAAGTTTTTTAAAACTACTATAAAACTGTAAGCATAAATCGTTTCAAATCAGTCCGCCGCGAGGCCTTTCAGAGAGTGGACGTATCGCTCGGTTCTCTACGCGTGACCTCTCCTGACCCTTGGCGTCGAGTGAGTTTATAGTGCGACCTAACGATCTTGGTTTGGTAAGTAAAATATTTATTTAGATGATTGACAACAATATTTTTCGAAACAAGAAAAATTGTTTCAGATGCCATGGGGAATAAAAACAAAAAAACAACACTAGTTGTATCGAGGAAAAAGAAGAAATTGAATTTAGAGGCTTTAACTAAAGCTAGGGCTAAAAGGTTGGCATAAAATAATATTTTATAATACTTAATTTGCTATAAATAAGGTCCTCGTTTATTAACTTTTTCCTTCTAGGGGAAGATTCTACTGCTCAGATACATTTATTTTTCTATGCGACCAACATCGAAATCGCAAAAAAATACTTCCTCAAACTAAACCGTCGATTATCTGATACCAGTTTTTCTACAAGCTTTTTAGGGTTTCGTACCCAAAGGGTAAATACTAAATACCCTATTATGTACTAAGACTCCACTGTCCGTCTGTCTGTCACCAGACTGTATCTCATGAACCGTGATAGACAGTTGAGCCGGTTTTTTAACTTGCGATGTTTGTAAAGTCCGGCCGCGTCAAATTTGCCAAAGATGTAAACAACAATAGCCGCTCAAATTTGAATAAAATCAATGTACATCGATTTTAAAGAATTTTTATTTTAAGTAATGTTTGTTTTCGTCTAGTTAGCTCGGAGATTTCAATGTTGGTTGTACACTAAAGTTGTTGCATATTAGCGGAAAAATCGATTCGTAGAACCTTAGAATATTTTATAGTCTGGTAGTTTTATGCTCCTGCTGGTACTAATATGACCATAGCACTCGCCTTCTATCAATTTGCTACGCTCGCGTTGACTGAGGCCTGGCTAACATGTATTACCGGCTTACGACTTTTATTTACTAATACTGGTTTATGGTTATTATCAGGCATTGTAAAGAAAAAACATTTGTTGAGAGCTCGGAAGATGTTGAAATCCAAAATGAAGTAAAGGTAAAGCATTAGTAGCAATACTGTACTTTTAACAATATTTCATTCATATTTTATGTATGGCATTGCATCTAATTTATTTTTTCAGGACTTAGCCTCGTCTTCCCAAACCAGCTTCAGCCCAGAAGCAGCCGCGTCATCCCAAAATATAGAAGCGTCTGAATTGGTAATATAACTCTCCGATTAATACATTAGCATCCGATAATTGAGAAATAAAAAAGGAGAAATCATTTTAGGATTACACCGACTTATGAAGTTATTTTACTGATTTTAATGGTTATAATTTTGAAAATAGATAATTCTTACGCCCGCGACTCATACTTTAATCAACATAATTATAACCTAACTAGTTGAAATTTTTCAAACTAAGAATTTTTCAAATCGGACCAGTAGTTCCTGAGATTAGCGCATTCAAGTAAACAAACAAACTCTTCAGCTTTATATATTAGTATAGAAGTATAGATACTAACTTCTTCATCTTCTTATCGTGTGGGCGCAGTAAGGTCTAACGACATACTAACTTGCAAATTGCAAAAAACGTAAGAAAAATTTGTTTTTCGCGGGCTACCGTGGAGCAACCACCTTAAAGATGCTTCTTTATCCTTACATAGTAAAAAACATTACATTAACATACAACAAATTGAATGATTATTTTTATTGTGTTCGGTATTGCCAGGACAAGGTTTCTATGAAAGAAAGTTGCTGGGGCGGGCCGCTATCATTATTATAAACAGCATTTTCTTTTGTAGCTTTTGCATTTAAATTAGGGATTTTCCTATTACTGATTTCTTTTTGTATTATAAACGTTAGCAACTGATTTTTTGAGGTTTGCCGATGTGTGCCACACACAAGCCGGTGATCTTTCAAAGCCAGTAAAGGATTTTTTTTTTAAATCTACATACAAGTGCTGTAATGGTTATGAATAAATAATACTTTGATATTGAAATGTTTTATTTTGAAATAAATCAGAATCCTAACTAATCCATACTAATTTTACCTATAAATGCGAATGTGTGTCTGTCTGTTACCTCTTCATGCTTAAGCCTCTGAACCGATATAGATGAAATTTGGTATAGAGATTTTTTGAGTCCCGGGAAAGGACGTAGGATAGTTTTTATCTCGATATTTCCGTGGGATAATTTCCAACTTCCACGCAGGTGAAGCCGCGGGCAAAAGCTAGTAGGTACTTTATAATTTGCTAGAGTATGATCGTGACTTTGAACAACTTCAAAATGTCTTTTTATCAAATGGTCAAATTTCTGTCAAAATTCGTTCAGTAGTTTTTGTGAAAGAGTAACAAATATCCATCCAAATATCCATTTCATTTCATTTCCATTCCATTTCGTTTTTTAATATCGTTGTAGGATTTTACATTTGTACTACATTTCCAACTTTTCTCCCGTGATTTGTACTATACTTTATAAAGGATCCAAAATTGTCTCTTTGTTTCGCAAGGTTGTAATAAAAATAAGAATAGTAAATAAAAATCAACTGACGATTAAATAAGTATCATTAAACATAACTCAACGGATCAACATGGGTTAGTTTGACTATAATGACAGAGAGCGCACTTACTGTACGCACACATACACGCGCGCATCTGTGTGAGTGCAAGAGCACTGCAAATTACCTAAACTTGGTGGAGCGGATTTGGCGTGAATGCTCTTAATAATCTAAGATTTTCCGGAATGTTTAGCCCTTTTAACTGTCCAGCAGTAATCTGCTAACATATTTGGGCTCCAATTGCCCTGGTACCGCTTTTCCATATTAGAAATGTCCTGATGGAACCTCTCACCGTGCTCGTCGCTGACAGCCCCTAAATTGTCAGGAAAAAAATCCAGGTGCGAGTCTAAAAAATTGATCTGAAGTGACATGTTGCAACCCAATGCGTGATATGACAATAATAGCTCGCTAACCAACTCTCTGTAGCTGTCACTCTTGTGGTTACCCAAAAAATTTGAACAACATTTTTAAAAGCCTTCCATGACTGCTTTTTTGACAAATTTAAATCCCGCACCTAATCATTTAGGTCTCCTTGAGTTATCAAATGTGGCTCGTTTACAATTCCTTCAAACTCAAAGTCATCGTCCTCGTCAACACATTGACCTGAAGTGGACGGCTGTGAATTGTCGTTCTCAACAGACGTAGTTGCAACTGGTATTAGTTCTGGCAATTTTTACAATGAGAGACTGGTCTTATGCTACTGGTGGTCGTGCACCTTTCTTCAAGTCAGTTAAATTTTTCACACACGTTATGCAACAGACATGAGGGGCCCAGGATTTGCCTTGATGGGTGACAGAAAAACCAAAACATTGGTGATAACACTCCAACACATGATTCGTAAAGTTTCGTCGTTGTTTATGATTGTAAGTTCTCCGCAGACATAACAAAAAGAGTTAGGATCATTATTACACTTCCTCGACATGTTCACAGGGTTAATAAATCACAAAAAAGTGTTCAAATTCAACGACAAATATTTTTATAACGATTTACTTGTAAGCGTTTCTGGTAATTTACTGCCGTAGTAATAGTTATGAGTATTACCGTATCACAACAAATATAAGGCTAATTGACATATGACAACTGTGATTTAATAATGAGGGTAGATTGATAAATCAAAATTAGCTATCAAAGTTCGTGTGGCAAAACCAGTGTTGACCAGCGTAATTGGTAATTTAAAATCACAAAAAAAAAAATACAACTCAAAAAAAATACTTGGTGCCAAATCAACACAAATAACACCAAATTATAGCTCATCTACTCAGTAGAGATATAATTCCAACAGAAATGCCCTTAAACATTTATTTCAGAAAAATCCATATTTCAACATACACAGATTAAAAAACAATAAATTGTCATAAAAACTACAACAAAACAACACACAGTTTAGGACACAGTTACACACATTAGGACGAGGAGGAACTGTCCGCTGTTCACAGTACAGCTGTATGCAAACGTATCCAGTGGCGCAGCAGTGGGGAGTCCCACCTGTCCGCGAACCCGCTTTTTATACTGTTGCTACTGGACCTAACACGACTCAGCAGCGACGCACACTGCTTCCTTATAAGAGCATGAAACCCGTCAGTGTGCGCTTCTACGAACATAGTCGAAGCACTACAGAATCGTGGTAGCCCCAGCAGCACGTTAAACGCGTTCTTTGAAAGAACCTGTGTACAATATGCTTTTCAATTCAAGAGGTAATTTATTAAACGTTTTAACTGCCTGATATTGTGGGACTATGTTTAACGATTTCAAATTGACGAATTGTTTTATTACCAAAGTCTTTCCCTCGTGTGTTTTCCTTTTTTTTTTTTTTTTTTTAGTATGGGAAATCAGCAAATGACTTCTTCCGCTCTGGGTAGAGCGGAAGGGCGTGTCAGACTCTTACTGACTAAAACCCATCCGTGTTTCTTCCAAAGCCCTTTGCGTTCCAGGGCCGCGGTGACTCTTTCGAACAAATTCCGCAACCCTGGAAGGCTCTGGCCCTAGCGGGCCCCTTCTTTTATGCTGACATCTCTTTAAGGCGCGCGTGAAACACAACGCGCCATCGAACCAGGCCTGGTGGTGATCGGACAGCGAGCCACCCAATGCTCGCCGTCCGCAGGCCCGCGCCTA